>ML777572.1:942699-985116 GCA_009831015.1 Picea engelmannii
AGGCCACTGTGACCCCTCTAAAGGCAATAGATAGGTTTACATCATTAACGATCATAGGGATGACGAAAATAATGTGTAACAATTGTCCCCCTAGGCATTATTGTTGTTGGTGGTAACCTTAGTAGCCTATATTTTTAGGGTCTAACACAAGGTGACTGTGAAGGGGAAGGTCTTCACGGTACCTGGAATTGACGTTGGCCAGAATCACTCGGGCTCCTTGGAGGGTATACCCACGATTATGTGTGGGATCTTGCACCAAGGTGTAAGTCCATTAAGCAGGTCGTCAACGTAACTTTTCCACCCTAGCCCAACCCCTTCTTGTCTCGTCATTGCGACGTTGGATTTCATCACCAACTAGTGACTTCGGAATTAGAAGGTCTTGTTTGCTTGGTTTTGCTTCTTAGATTTTACTAGCAAATGATGTTTGTTTACCCAAGTTGGCCATAGAACTTCGTTCGTAAGTTCTAACTCGATCACAATTGACCCTCCATGCCGTTCACGTAGAATGAAAGGCTTACCCCTAGAAAATATGGAAGGTTCCCAATCCTTGCCTACCAACTCACTGGAGGGCTCTCCTCAACAGAGTGAAGTCCAAGATGTTTCCACTCCACAGGTGGAAAGAACTAACTCTCTAGAATGGTTCCGAATTACCAATTCTCGAGAGGACTTTCAACTTCATTCCGACTCTGAGAGACGTATTGTGCGAGTGAATTATTTTGGAGACTTAGTCATTCAGTCTTCTGGGTCACCAACTGGACCTTTCTTAGGACTTGAGGGTCAGGTTCCTTTTTGGACTACCGACATTTTTAGATGGGATCTCTTTGGCTCAGGAGAAGGCATTGATATCACTGTCACACCTGAGCTACCTGAAACATCTGATCCAGACGCAATACCTTTTACTATTTCTTATTATTTTCCTGGTACAGAAGCCCCGCCAGCTAGCCACATATTGGCTATCCCTCTACAAACAGTCCATTACACAATGGTCCCAGATACTACGAGTCCTCACACCGAGATCACAATGGCTATCCAAGCCCTAATTGGCACACCACATTCGCCCAGACTCACCCCAACACTTCCTCTCGGATATCGTGCGTTGAACGCTTCTATTCCCACTCCTACACAACTCACGTCTGTGACTCCTGAGGGTTTCAATCCTTCTGGGAACCATCTTCCCGGTTTCATTCCGACACATCCTCCACCCCATTTCAGAGGACCTCTTCCATCCTCTATTGAGGGCACTGATCCTAGTGGCACCATCTCGTCTTTCACACCTAGTTACTAGATTCCTGTTGGTGGAGAATTTCACCAAGGAGGCCAAACTCAAACCCCCCTTGTAGGGAAAATACCAATTGGGATGAAACCCCCACCGACCCCACCTTATGGACAAAACATACCCCCATCCTTGGCCCAGTATTGGAATCATCTTATACAACACAATCCTCAATCGACTGGGGGACAACAACCTCAAGCTAACTTAGTCGTACCCCCTAGTACATGCCAACCATATCCAGGCACGTCTAATCCTATTTGGGTCTCGAAAACTCAACCCCACGCCCCGGTTCAAGGGTACAACCCTATGAATTACTTTCCTCCACACCAACAACCAAATTTACCCGTGTCTTCGCATTATATGCAGACTGCTTATGGTCCCACTGGTTTACCGACGGGACTCCCTCCCCAAAGTCACCAATACCTGCATGTGAATAGATAGTTACCTTTCTTAGCCACCTTGGACCTCCCAGATCTGTCAAGGATTTTAAATGATCCGATCCATCACTCTCCTCAATGGCCCGCCATACCAGCAAAATTACCATCCAACATCCCTAAATTCGATGGTAAACCAGGAGAGGACCCGGACAATCGTGTCATGACTTTCCACCTTTGGTGCTCATCCAACTCCTTGATGGATGACTCTATTTGCTTACGCCTTTTTCAACGAACCCTCACAGGTTCCGTCACGAAGTGGTACATAGAATTACCACGAGGATTCTTCACTGACTTCAACACCCTCGCTATGGATTTTCTCATCCACTACCAGTTATCGATCCGCTACGAAACATGAATCGAGATTTTGAGTTCTTTCAAACAAACCAAAGCCACTCATATCTCCGATCACATTCATGAGTGGCAACGAAGATGATGTCTCATCAAACTTGAACTTCCCGATCAATTGCTGGCAGAGTGGTTCATGAAATCATTTGTGAACGACATCGCTCGTGACATCGCCATGGGTGGAGTTGTCTCAAAAGAACAAGCAATCAATCATGCCCAATACCTAGACCTCGTTTACTCACAAACAAGTACTCTCTACGAATTACTCCCTGATGCACCTCGTCCTTCTACTTCTACTACTTCAACCACTCCTGCTGCTTCTCATGCAGCTGACGATGTTATTGGCACTTTCCATGCACAACCTCATTCCGTCCAAACCTCTAGTAACAACCCCAAATCCATTTATTCTAATGTTCAAAATGCTCCATCTCCTACACCTACCACCAACAAGAATTCTAAGGTAAATTCTGTTCAATCTACCCCCGCTGACAGAAATAAATCCAAAAGAGGAAAGGGTAAGAACAAGGAGGATAAAAATAATCCACAAATTGAGAAAACCAAAACATCGCCTGTTGATGATAGGGATAAGTGCAAGCCTTGATACCCTTCTCTTATCTGTGGTGATGATCACTACACTAAGGATTGTCCATGATGAACTGAGGTTACTAAGTTCCTTCAAGGGACCACGAAACCCCCCACTCTGGTCGTTTTGTCACAACCCGTCCCCTCTCAACAATAGGCACAATTGGTCATTCATGACCAACCTTCCCCCTCCAATACATCCTATGTCTTAATGTGTACAGGAGATTCAAAGAAGAATGACATCACACTTACCACTCGAGCCAAAGATTATTCTTCCTCCAAAGAGAAGGTTGATGCAATACCTCCTTCATTGGTCCAACCATCTCCCATGACTCCACCTACCAACGGTCTTCTTCATCTCAAACGACTGAGCCTAGATATAGTTCTTCACCCTCCCCCAAAGGGTGTTGTTCGAAAATCGGCTTTCAATACTCATGCACGTGCCGTCCAAAACTACAATATTGTCAAAGATCTGGCCCAAGCACCGTCCGCGATGTCAACCCTCAAAGTCCTTCAGAGTTGTCCCATACAATGGAAGGAAATGTTGAAATATGTCGATGGAATCGATCCTATGGATACGAATTTAATAATTTTTGAATTGGAAGATCACATTCCAAGGTTACCCCTTCAACTCGCATTCCAAATACAAGTTATCGTCAAACAAATTTGTAGAACAATTGTTGTTGAGGGTGCCTCAACGTGTTTCATGTCTCTTACCTACTGGAAATCCATTGGCTCTCCTCCTTTGACTGAATCTCACAACACGCTCAAATATTTTAATGGCTCTGGTTGCAAGCCTTATGGTGTCCTCCCCTCGTTTCCCATTACGTTAGAAGGCAAAATGGTCCAAGTTGAAGTGGAGGTCTTTGACACTCCTCTCGATTACAACCTTCTACTTGGCCGTAGCTGGATTGATTCCATGCATGCAGTTGTATTGACTCTTTTCCATGTCATGCGCTTCCCACATCAAGGAAAATTCATTACCGTTGACCAATTGGCCTTCTTTCACTCTGATGCACGTACCGACAATGTACCTTTCATTTCCAAAACCCCCCTGGATATGAGAATGTCAGTGTAGGTCTTCTTAAATATTCCTCTTTGATGGATAGTTTCCCCATCCCACCACTTGATGTTCCACATCCATTTGTCGCCTCGATCAACATGATCTCCACCTCTATTCATGGCAACCCTGCATCTTATGATCCATGGATGGTACCCAACCCCAACGATCATCTTTGCTATGGCGACGAAATGCCTTTAAGTCCGGTCGAATTCGCTTATCAAGCCATTCAATCGGCAACCCCCTCTCTTGGTGATTTATCTCTAGATCCATTCCGCATGATTTTTCCCACAGATGAGATGATTATGTATGTTATGTCCATGGAGACACCCCTTGGGACAATGGACATCATCGTTCCATCCTCTTCCTGGAACAACACACCATCGAGGGTTACCAATGGATCTCGATCCCGTTGAACTTTGTCGTCATTTCCACCATTCCCGAGTCTACACATGATGTGTTCTACGAAGGAAACTTAAGTAATATCTCACCCACCATCCCCCTCGACATATCCATAAAACCTAGAATTGTCAAAAATGTGCATATCGGAGCTTCATGTTCCCCTGACGAAGTTGTCACCTACAAGTCTCTTTTCCAAGAATTTCATGACGTCTTTGCCTGGAGCTATGAATAAATGTCGGGTATTGACCCCGACATTGTGATACATGAAATTAAGACATACCCAGAGGCTAAACCTGTTCGAAAATGACTTCGTCCGGTCCACCCACGTAAAGCGACCACTATCAAGCTTGAAGTCAAGAAACTTCTCAAAGCTGGCTTCATTTATCTGGTGGCTCTAACTGACTGGGTTTCCAATCTTGTCTCGATCGACAAGAAACAAGGCACAATCCGTGTGTGTGTGTGTTGATTATAGGGACATTAACAAAGCTTGTCCTAAAGACAACTTTCCTACCCCCTTCATTGACCAGATCATCGACGACTGTGCCAGAAGTGAAATCTTCTCTCTGATGGATGGTTTCTCCAGATATAATCAAATCAATATTGTTCTTGTGGACCAACACAAAACCTCTTTTATTTGTCCTTGGGGCACGTTCGCCTACCGAAAACTTCCATTCAGTTTAAAGAATGCCGGCGCAACTTTTCAGTGTGCTATGTCTTACACCTTCCATGATATCAAGCACATTGTGCAACCATATCTCGATGACTTACCCACTCATTCCATGCGCTGTGTAGATCATCCAATACACCTCCGTACCATTTTCCTTCGATGTCGGTTTTACCATATACGCTTGAATCCCCACAAATGTATTTTCTGTGTAGAATCTGGCTGACTTCTAGGATTTATTGTTTCACGTCAAGGGATCAGGGTAGATCCTTTGAAGGTCGAGGCGATTCTCAATCTCCTTCCTCCTTCCTCACTTTGCCAGTTACAAAGTTTGCAAGGGAAGGCAAACTTTCTTTGTTGTTTCATCCCAAACTATGCTGAGATAACTCTTGGATTTATGCGACTACTCAAGAAAGGTTCTGAGTTCATATGGGATACCACTGCCAACAAAGCTTTTGAAGCTTTGAAACTATCTTTGACACGTACCCCACTACTCTCCCCACCTGATTACAGCCGAGATTATTTCCTTTACCTCGCAGCCTCAGACTATACCATCACTATGGTTCTCGTCTAGGAGGATGATTCTCAAGATGAACATGTCAGCTATTACTTGAGTCAGAGTCTTACGACTACCGAAACCAAGTATTTACATGTTTAAAAACTGGCCTTGGTAGCCGTCCAAGCAGTTCAACGTTTTTGACACTATATCCTCTCTCACAAGACTACGGTAATTTCTAACTGCAACCTTATGCAACACATTCTTACATGCCAACTGCTAGGGGGAAAATACTCCAAACGGATCGTGATACTCTAGGAGTTTGACTTGGAATTCAAACGCACCAAGTCCAAGAAATCCTTAGTGTTTGCAGAGTTGATATGCGACCTTCCCTACCCTGAGATGGAAAATGTAGCAACAGATTCATTACTCGATGAATCCATTTTCCTAATTAGTTCTGATGATATTTGGCACAGAGATATCATCATATATCTCCAAACCCAGACTTTCCGACCCAATTTGTCTAGTACTGACCGCCATCGAATACGCTACCAATCCCGTTAGTATATTATCCTCGGTGATACTCTTTATTATCATGGGATTGACTCTGTTTTTCGACGCTGCCTCACGTTTGATGAAGCTGAGAAAGCCCTCAATGACTGCCATTCTGGAGCCTGTCGTGGTCAAATGTCTGGGTATGCTACTGCCCATAATATCTTGCGAGTAGGGTATTTTTGGCCTTTTTTATTCAACGATTGTATAATCGTCGTCCAAAAATGCCATGCTTTCCAAACCTACAACAATAGAATATGATCACACCCTGCTCCTCTACACCTTGTGGTCTCCGTCGGTCCTTTTGCTAAATGGGGTATCGATTTCATGACATGTCACCCTCACTCGGCCAGGGGGCATGGATACATTATTGTAGCCGTAGATTATTTTACGAAATGGGCCAAGGCAATGCCAACATTCGACAATATCGGAAGGATTGCAGCATTATTCATAGTCAATCACATCATAGCTCATTTTGGTGTTCCTCAGGCTATCGTTACTGATCACGGTAGCCACTTTAGAAAATTCATGATGTCTGAACTCACTGAAAAGTTGGGTCTTCGCCATGAAAATTCAACACCCTATTATCCACAAGCCAACGATCAAGTTGAAGCAATAAACAAGGTCCTCATTACCATGCTTTGACTAATGATAGGGATTCACAAAATGAGTTGGCACAAGATGTTGTTCTCAACATTATGGGATTATCGGACATCCGTTAAGTTTGCTACCGGGTTTACACCATTCCAGTTAGTTTATGGTCTAGAAGCCATCCCGCCGATTGAATGTGAGATACCCTCCCTAAAACTAGCCGTTGAACTTCTCCCAAACACTTCTGCCGAAGAAGAACATTTGTTGTATCTCTTGAGATTAGACAAAACTTGTCGTGATGCCACCCTAGTCATAGAAGCCCAAAAGAAATGTGTCAAAGCCCAATACGACAAACATGTCAAGCCTCACGTTTTCTCCGAAGGCGATCTGGTTCTCCTTTATGAACAAGATCGAGATATGCTAGGAGCAAGAGAATTTGAAGCTATGTGGTGAGGTCCTTATATCGTTAGACGAAATTTGAAGAAAGGAGATTACGAGTTAGTGGACTACGACGGTATCCCTTTGAGTGAACCCAGAAATGGGTTGTACTTAAAGAAGTACTATGCCTAAGATCATCTGTGCATGAGTACTTGTATTTTATTGTATCATACTTTTTGCGTGTTACTGTAGTATTCTTTTTCATTATTTGGTCTCTTCCCTCAACCGCTTATGTTACGTTGTGCTTGGTTTCCAGATGTCGAAGTCTTCGCTACCCCACATTGGCTTCGCTGATGGCGCTAGCCGTAATACTCAGAACCTTTCTTCTGCTGCATGGACAATTTACGCCCCTACAAATGAACTTATCACTCTATGAGGTGTGTGCCTCGGTCGTGCAACCAATAATATTGCAGAATATAGCGCCATCATTGAATTGTTGATTTATGCTATTTCACTTGGTATCCACCACTTGGTTGTACGACTCGATTTGCATCACTACAACTAAGTAATGTCTATGCTATTCAAAGTCCTACTTTATTACGGGTATATTTACGAATTGGCCTCTTGGAACGTTATTTTGATTATATTGAGTATCAGCACATTCCTAGATGTCTAAATACATTGACTGATGCATTAGCTAACTATGTGTTAGACAGACATTTGGGGAATTTATAAACCAATCACGTATCACATGCATAACACAACACAAAATAAGCCGGTAGAAGCCGTATATATGTATATAACGATCAAAAGTTTTTACAAAAAGTTCTGTTCAAGGATCAAAATCTCAAAATACGAAGCCCATGGCTTCAACAAAATAGCATCATGGATGATGCTCACGATAGCACACAATTTCTCGGGCCACACTATGAAGTAGTCGACTGATAGACTCTGACACGCCCACAGTATCGCGCTGATAACGTCTAGGGATCTCTCTGATAGCAATATCCAGGATGTCCGCGGTCAACCCCTCCAAGTTATGCTCCACTGCCTCATAGTCTTCGGCATCCCATCTCGCCACTGGATCCGCTTCTCATCGTCGTTGAATAGGAGACGTCCCTGGAGGTCGATATGGGCCCACATCTATGTCATCAAAAATAAATTTTGATTAGTTCTTGGATAAACACAAAAACATTTCATATGATAAAATTTACAAAAACATTTAAAAAGAAAAAAATGTGTACTTCTTACCTAGATCACCCCACTGAGCATCCTCAGGCAGGGCCAAATCCGAACCTCCTCGAAAATCCAAACCAACATAGGCGTAATAGTCAATCATCAAAATCTGGGGCATTAACCTGTCAAAAAATGCATCATTGTACTTGATTATGGGCCCTGCTACGTGACGAGCCATGAGGTTGCACCACCTCAACATCCTCGGATCCTCTGAAGATGGTAAACCCCAATCAACCTGTATGCGCAATAGTGGGACCCTCTCGAGAAAGAATGACACCAAAAATGATCCGTACCCAAACTGCTTCAACTCGCCCTTCTTGCATTTCGTCAATTGCCTCTTTATGCTGCGGAGAACTGCGTCTGACCAGTTGAAGAACCGAGGCTCTGTGCACTCTATGGCGTATTGAAAGTAGCTCTGGAGATCCATGTGTGGAGATGCACTCCTAGCCATACGTGCAATAGTGAAAAAGATGGTCCGAAGGGTCAAATATTGGACCCCCCAAATAGAAACCTTACCCTTGCTCCTCTCTGCCTCGGGGACACAATACCGGCGACAATACTCGCTCATGGGGATCCCACCACCTCTACCTCCAGTCAAAGTAACATGGTATCCACGCCATGACAACCCTGTTAGAAAGTAGATATTATCGATATCTAGGGTCAGTGTATGGAATCCCACGTGAAATAACTGTTGGTCCACGTCCCACATATGGACCAGGTATTCCAACAATCTGATTTGGGCCCTCATGCCCGGAATCCTGAAGAATTTCAAGATCCCACAGTCTCAAAGGGCAGTGATGGTACCCGAGTCATTCCCAGCAATGGAATCCTCCGCCTCATGTTCTCTTTCTCCCCACTCCAGCATTGTGATGGTCAAACACCTGCACAAGATCCATAAGAGAAAGGTCAACAACTTATTTCAAACCTTGGCATAATTTTTATTGAGAAAAAGTCAACTTTTAAACTCATTTTTTGTCCCCCGTAGGCGCCCCTTTAGCACAGTTCAAGATTCTCGTAGGTTCCCTTAAGGCCACATGCGAGAATCCTTGATTCTTGCAGGTCCCGAATGGCCAGCCTACGAGAATGCTTGGGCGCAAGTTATGGCCCTAAAATGGAGCTAAAACCCTAACAATTGCCAATAAAAACTAAAAATGAACCATGGAAAAGATGAAAGATCAAGAGCTTACCTCGTTTACAGAGACGGTTTGCTAAATGGTCGCTTGTGCCTCCTGCGATCAAGCAAATAAATTTGGGGGAAAATAAGGTATATTGGACAAGTTTTGGCAAAATCACAATGAATTGGTAAAAATCCCTTTTTACCCCTATTTATTCACTTTTTACTATTTTTATTGATTTTTTATATATTTTGTCTATAAAACCTAATTCCCTAATAGTCTTGTGAGTCTGGTTTTTCATAGATATCACAACTTTGAAGTCTGAACGGAGGGTACGGATGTTCTTTTTCTTTTGTTGCATGTGTGACTATTTTTTAGGGTTTTTCAGAAAAACCTCGAGCTCAGTATTTGTTCGTTCTCGCGCTCGAAAATACATGAGAACGTAACTGAGTATACTTTTTCTCGTCTTTTCATACTCTTCATGGTAACACGAAAACAGTGAATGCAAAGGAGTATCCTTTAAGCTCTTTTCACGCTCCATAAAAACAAAAAGATGGCCGAGAGACCTTGTTTTGTTCACGCTCATAAAAATATTTGAATAAAACGTTCGATGGGCAATAGTTTATCACTTTTTCGGTCTTGTCAAACTATTTTACGAAAAAGGAACTGAGAGAGTCCTCTTTAAGTGTTTTCCAGACTCTCAAAATATGAAAATTCCCTGAGTTTTCTATCCTTGGACTCGTTAAACAAACATTGAAAGACCCGCCACGGGACCGAACCACTCCTTTGTAGGGTTCGTTAAACATACTTCGAGGGACTCGTCCAAAGGATGAGCTTACATTGACAAGCATATGTTATCCTCCTCAAGCTTGCATAAAAATAAAGAGGTACTCGCCATAAATGGTGGGGGAAATTTTGGGAAAGGGATGTGTTTTCGTATTCATATTAATGGCAGTAAGCGTCGCTCTTAAACATGACACCCCCTATTCATCATTTGAAGCTGGTTTGGGAAATCCATTTGTCTCTCATTCGACTTGCTATGAGGTCATATCCTGGGTCGTCTTTGAGTCAGTGTTGCCAAGTCCTTGGTCGTGTCATTCATATGTTCAAGAGAAGTTCATCCAAGCCCTCTATTGAGTCGGCCATTTGCAGTTGTCCATTATTACTATGTCGGCCTTCCCTGTGTCCGTTTCGACCTGTATTCATACTCTGTTCCACCCTCAAAATCTGTTACTTATTTTGTGTCATTGATGGGGGATTCATTAAGGTCCTCTTGTGACAAGCCTTGTTCCGTCGACTCCAACTCATTATCCATAAATGAGGCTTAGAAATCATTTAGTACCTTAGAACTTGCATTCCTTAATGGCAAGTTTCTTCGCTTTTGACAGGGGTTCACATCATTGATCCTTGATCGAGAGATTCTGCCGAATGCTCAACTTCAACTCATGTATTCGCATTCATTCGAATTGTTCTTTGGTACCTTGGGATTCATTGACATCAATGGTGATTTCCCTCGTACTTTTTAACTATTTTCATCAATGACCGGTAATCAAGTGGTTTTTGCCATGTTCGACTTCAGCACATGTAATCGCATGACTAGATTCGTACTTTTCGGTGATGAGATTGAAGACCCTGGGTCTCATATTTTTGATCCAGGCCACGATGGAGTATGTATAATTTGTATCAGCACATAGATCCACTTTGTATGTCATGTGGCTATGTCATCTTAATTCAAGTCTTTTCGCATATATCCACAATGTATTCCTGGTGGCTATGTAGCATTTTGACGACATGGATCCATGGTGTATGATTGGTAGCCATGACCTACATTTATGATTTCATTCATTTGTGATCTGAGTATGGGAATTCCTACCTCATAACTAGTATTATATTTTGTAGATGCTTGGTTGTTTGCAGGTTTCCGATTAGGTGCGCTCCTAGTTTCTGACACACACACACACACATTTTACAAAGTATTTCGGCTGTCACAAGTTCCGGCCTCATACTTTTGGGGGAATTCTGTTACACATGATTTTGGTCACTCTGGTGATGTTTCAATAGTGATGTATTTAGGCTCCCAACAAGGACTTTTTGCCTGAGAAAAATGACTGCTGTCTTCTTCCAAAAACACATTTTTAAAGTGAGTTCGCAGGCTGCCTATGTACTAAGGTGAAATAATGCTTGATTTTTGCAGGCCACCCACACTTAGGGTGTGAACTATTCATAGGATGCTCCATAGATAGGGTGCAAACCTGTTTTTAAGCTTGGAAAAGAGAAAAGGTCATGAAGGTTCTAGAAGGGAATCTTCTAGAAAATGAGTTAGCATTTGTATGGTTGGCATTTTAATGACTTTTCAGATTTGGTGGGATCATCCTCATCCATTTAACCATCTCTCCTTCTCTTATATATTGAAAGGTTTCTCATGGAAAAGGTTAAGCAAGATTTAATGAAGAATTGGTGAAAGAATTGTGTGAGGAACTCTGTTTGGATAGAAGCTTGAAGCCTTCATTTGGCCTATCAAGTTG
Source organism: Picea engelmannii (assembly GCA_009831015.1). Lineage (NCBI taxonomy): Eukaryota > Viridiplantae > Streptophyta > Pinopsida > Pinales > Pinaceae > Picea > Picea engelmannii. Next base: position 954,356 of record ML777572.1, read on the forward strand.
TGTTGGATCTTCTTCATACAGTTGTAGAGAAAGTGTGTGTGTTAGAGCCAAGGGTCACTGAAAGGAAGCTTGCAACATCAAGGCGACTAGTTTGTATCTTCTACTTTCATTTAATATGATACAACGACATGTCCCTTTCCCATAAAGTCACTCTTACTTTATTGCGTAACTCCATGATCATATGCATAGGTTGACATTGAATATAATGTACTGTCTTCACTTTGGTTGGTTTGTGTTGTCTTGGATTTGACTTCATAAGAGCACCGGAGCGAAGTGGGAACAATAGAGACCTAAGGAAGCAATACAAAGGTATGTCACTCGTTTCTTCTCATTAGTAGATTCAATGATCACAACTTAGGGAAAGAGTCGTGTCCTGTCCTATTTTGTTCTAGATCTAGGTGGATCTAGGGAGATCTGTTAGTGTCATCACCTATTGATTTATCCGATAACAGAAGGGAATGTTTTCATAATCTATGGTCTAAATCCATTCCTCATCTTGATACTCTATGGTAACTGAACTTGGGAGGGCTTTGGGAATATTCATATAGACACATATCCATGAATAGGATGTGTATCTTCTCTTCTTTATGGTTTCTGAGGATTTGTCATACCTTCCCAGCGTATTTATGATGCCTATTAATATTTCTTCAAGTGAAAATTCCTGGGGTAGAGAGTATAGGTGGATCCATACTGGGGCACATGCAAAGTTTTATTTTTCTGGGTAGAAACAAACCGTCCAAAACCTTAGATACAACCTAACCGAGTTGTAGAAGTAGGGGCCATTTTCAAATACCCTATCTTTGTCCTCCAGACTATAGAAGATGATTGTAAAGAATCCCTTCAAACTTAGTTGAAGCTCATAGTCACCTTTCGGGTTCCACTAGTTTTTAATCCATCTCGTAAGGTATTTCTCAGATGGCCAGATCCCTAAGAATTTTCTGATCAAGGCATTATCTTTCATGAATTCTGCGTTTTCTCTTACCCTAGTGGATTTTATCACATATTTTGGTGTAGTTGGCGTTTGAGGGATGCATTTACCGGGTTCCTAGTTTTGATATGCCTTTGTATGCAACGATTCAACTTCCATTTCCATGTTTTTCCCAGAGCTTTGTTCCTCTTGTAGTAGATGATACCTGAGGTGCAACAGTGGTTCAAAGGATGACCTTCAAGCTCTGATTCCATCCATTTCATTGGCTATAGAATTTATGTAAGAGGATTTTTTCACCCCCCCGTTTGAGCTCATTATGTGAAGACAGACCAATCCGTATCTTCGGTTGCAGTGGATCTCAAGTCTGAGCGGAAGGATATTTGACGCCGCAAGGGAGAGAGCATGCAGGTAGTCAAAACATTAGTATATCTCCTATTCACAGTCCCCTCATTCTCAAAAGTTAAGCTTGGTGATATTACACAAACATCTGTTCATCGAACTTTAGTCATTGTTATAATCATAATAAAATCCATTCAAAAAAGATATCGATGTTAGAAAACTAGGTAAAATACTATAAGACATCACAAGGATTGGTGTTAAATATTGTAGAAGAAGTCATTGAAAAATATAAAATAAATATCCATATAAAGAGATATTTCATTTCAAAGAATTCAAATTGAAGGAGATGGGCATGCAATTATCCATCCTGTACAAGGAAAATCTGCAATTACTTATGTAGATTTTAAGAGTTAAATGGTTATCCTTTCCATTGTTACTTTTAGTAGATTTTTCTTTCGATATTAATTTTTTTTTTCTTGAAACGTTTAATTGTTAAAATAGATTTTCCTGTGGAATTAGTTCTTGGATAAAATAAATTACCGTCAACTTTTTTGTTTCTTTGAAAGTTAACTCTAAAAAATTTCATTTTTCTCCCTCATTAAGTATTAGTTTCACTTTTTCTCATTTACCAATTCACAACAAAATCTAAAAACAAAAAAATATAAAAGAAAAATCAAACCTTACATTAGTGCTCATAGAAAGGATATTGGTCCATAAATCAGTAGGATTATTCCACATTAAATAGGGAAAAGTATAATTGGGCTTCTTCCTTGAGTTTAATCTCTACTGATGAGTAATGGGAATCTAGCCCCATCAACACACCGTGACAACTTAATGTGGAAGATTCTCAACTCGGTATACCTTGATAATACAAAACCTATTTTAATATATTTTCTTATATCACGGGTCATTTCCTCCCATGCCACTTACCCCACTTTACAATGTTTGTTTGCCAATGCCTCATCACCTATTATTGTGGATCATCATCCATGTTTTGTTTGAAAAAATAAAGTATTTCCACATAGGATGAACACCTTAATCAACCACTCCCACAAATAGATCAAAGATCAATACACCCATGTATTATGTGGTTAAAATCCTTTAAGAGGGAAATGGTCCATGACCCTAACCAATGCAACCCCTTGAGGCAATATATTAACACAAAATAAAAAGAATTGACATAAGAGTTTCTCATAATCGATATTCATAAAATGACCCTTTCATGCTCTTTAAATAAATATAATGGACCAATTGGGTGTTAACCCACATATCAATATATCCATTGGTATAAAGGAGAATATGATTTTTCAGATCATTTTATGTCTAGAACATATCATGACCATCGGATTACATAACTACAAATGCATACTAATGCACACTAAAGAAACACACTTTTACCTAAAGAAAAATTATATCAAGTTGTTCTTTACTAACTTCTAAGTGCCTAAATATATTAACATCCCCCCTTAATAACAACTTGGTATTAGATTGAAGGATTTACAAAAGTGACACAATAGGAGAAGGAAGGAGGAATTAGAGCCTATCCCCCCTTAATGATAAATTCATGAACTCCTAACATAAATCAAAGTTTGGAAGACTTTTCTTCTATAAGAGACTGTGAAAATTTCTGCAACTTCATCATTTGTAGGGAAAAACATCACTTCAGGAATGCAATCATAAATGAGATTTCTCATGAAGTGAATTTGTATCTTGATGAGAATATTGTCATTGATGTCAAGGGTGTGGTAGTCATAATAAGGACTGGTTTGTATTGACCAATTGGGAGTGTCAAAGATAGCATATAATTTAAATGCAGAAACATGATCGGAATTGCTTATGCAAATATTGTTAATAAGGTGTGCTTGAGGATAACAGGTCCAAGGATCGAACATGTAGACATACAGAGGAAGTGTAGCATAGCATATGGACTACATTTGTAGAGGATTAGAGAAAGAATTCAACTGAAGACACATGATCAGGATGAAGTGTGGTATAAATTCAAGGTTTAAATCCTCTTCTATGTACAAATGAGACTAGTGAAGAACCAAGTCAAAAACCCTTTTGCAGAAAACAAGGAATAACAACCGTCAGATCCAATTAATAGTAAAATTGTGGCCCTTTATTATATTCATTGAGGATATGGTTGAAGTTTTAAGAAAGGAACACTAGAGATTATACCTGAGAGAAACCTTCCAACATTGATGACCCACATCATCTTGGATATCACCCATCGATGATTTTCATTTAGCTTGGATTTTGACTAAGAATGAGATCTTGAGATCTGGTGGTTCAATACATGTGGCTCCAAGAAAAGAATTGAAATAGTTCTAAGAAGTGGATGGTTAGGATTGAACCAAAGAACTAGATCGATGACCCTTGTCACATCAGATCTCGACCATTGGAGGTTCTATGGTGTTGAACAATTTCTAAGTCTCGATATCTCGAGATCCCGAGATCCGAGAGACATCAATGTGATATAGAAACTCACACATAGAAAGTAACACATTGAGACAAGGTCATGTAACATTTCTAAACCTTTGAACGCAAATCGATGACGAAGATTAAATATCAGAGCCACAATATCGATGACTCTCATTACAACGGACCTAGTCCATAAAAAATTCTAAAGTGTTAGATGGTGTGTTAATTCTCGACGTCCTGGTGGTGGAAAATGTCAGCATACCATACAAAAATTGACACATGTAGATAAGATCAATGACGAAGATTAAATATTCGAATCTAAGTATCGACGACCCTGATCGCAGTGAATTGCAACCATCGACGTGTTTTAGTGTTGGAGGTTGTAATAAGTTAGACGTCCTGGTGACGATATCCATCAAGATGATGTAAGAAAGCCCCTTAGAAAGTTACATGTGGGCCCATTTAGAGGGTGACACGTGTTAGGGCACATTCGAAAAGTAACATGTATGCAAATCCTTAAGGAAGGTGACATGTGGCTACCAATCAACATGAGACATGTGTCACATTCACATAAGCAAGGCATCCACATAGGAGATGATATGTGGCGAGAGAATTGTGACCGTGGATCAAAATAGGATCAACGATGATCCATTATTGAGGAGGAATAGATCTAACCATCCATCTAAAAGGTAGATAGATGATCCATATTGATTGCGTATCATAAAAGTGTGGATAAATTAACATTTAAGGATATCACATAGGAAAAGATCATGACCATTGATCACCAATGGGATCAACAATATAGATCATTGTGTCTCACGACCATTGAGATTTTTGGGTAGTTGAGAGTGTTAAAAATTCCTGACGTCCTGGGAGCACTTTACGTGGTAGCCATCCGTTGAAACGCATAGATATATGACCAAGTTTGAATGCATACATCTATGAAACCTATCCACGATTATAACATCGGTCACATGGAGAATTAGAGAAAGGGATTTAATGATTAAGGGAATAAGAATCAAGTCATAAACATGTGACATGTGGTAGGTCCACATAAGTGAAGTCCATGTAAGCAGGCCCACATAAATAGAGCATGTGGAAGCCACATCAAAAAATTATAAAAAACTAGTGTTAATGACCCAATGAATTTGCAAATTATTCTTCATCAACGCCACGTTAGTGACATGTGTAAAAGAGTGAATTGTCCACGTTTATGGGATAATTTCAATGCCATGTCATTAGTGGGACCCAACACATACATCATGCCCGATCTCAGAAGTCGACCTAAATAGAATGGAGGAAAAGTAAAAGGCTCACAGGCCCGATGCCACGGTGACTCTTGTGGTCCTCATGGATACAAATCTAATGAATGTGATATATCCAAGAATGATACAAGAGTCACTGTGTGTTGGATTTGTATTATGTGGACATAAAAATATTGACGATCAAGATTTAAATCAGAGAAAGATCCAACGACTGCTGAGTAATTGCACAACACAAGGAAATAATTTGAGGCTATTTTGAGCCTGATTTAATTAAAAACAGGGAGTTGGAGCCGACCTTGTGGACATATCATTCTTGGGGTCAAACACACACTAGTACATATTGTAAAAATTTCGACGTTCTATTTGCGGCATTATGGACAAAATTGGCCATACTGTCAAAAAATAGAGGAATTTTTTTTTTTTCGTATTGCCCGATAACGTCACTATTGCGACATTGACGTCTCTCTTGCCATGTTGTCGTCTCTCTTGCAATGTTTTCCACATAGTCATATCTCTTTCCACGTTTGTGACATAGTCGTCTGTCTTGCCACGTTTGTGAAGATAGTTGTCGCAGTTGCGACATTGTGGAAAATAGGTTTTCCCCCTCCAACGATCACCTAGTATTTTGACCAAGTCAACTTTGATTTGGTCAATGATCGTCGGAATTGCGAAGTTATAAAATCTATAAATATGTTACATTTTACGGATGTTGCGACAAGTTTTCTATAATAACAACACTTCAAAAAGGGTTTGCGGGTCTTCTCAACTAGAGTACAACTATTAAAAGACATTGTACTAGGGCTCTTCTCATTTCGTTTTAATTTTTTGATTGGTCGAATTTTAAAGGAAACAACTATTACAATACATTGTCCTAGGGCTAGAGTACATGATGGGAAATGGTGACCTGTGAATGGGGCTAACATTGAATTTTTTTCAAAATGTTTCTGTATGACATCATACATCCTTGAGTCTTGAAACCCTCCCATACCGTCAAGGCATGTGTTTAGTCTAACCATGTCAAATTGCGATGCATACATGGACATATTGAAGAAATTTCAATGTTGGTCCCATTCACTGCTCACTATGCGGGGTCGGTGCATGACATTTTTGGTGGTTGAATTGGAAGTTCCATGACATTTCAAGAGAGTTCCAACAAAGATTCTACATAAGGAAACAACGACATTTGACAATAAGACACCCATTATGAACATTGTTGCAAACATGGACGATCTCAAAGATTATGTGGTCGGGACATCATACATCCTTGAGTCTTGAAACCCTCCCATACCGTCAAGGCATGTGTCTAGTCTAACCATGTCAAATTTCAATGCATACATACACATATTGAAGAAATTTCAACGTTGGCCCCATTCACTAGTGCTCACTATGCGGGGTTGGTGCATGGCATTTGTGGTGGTTGAATTGGAAGTTCCATGACATTTCAAGAGAGTTCCAACAAAGATTCTATGGATGGAAACAATGACATTTGATAAATATGAGACGCCCCATTATGAATGTTGTTGCAAACATGAACGATCTCAAAGATTATGTGGTTGGGACATCAAACATCCTTGATTCTTGAAACCCTCCCATAACGTCAAGGCATGTGTCTAGTCTAACCATGTCAAATTTCAATGCATACAGAAACATATTGAAGAAATTTCAATGTTGGCCCCATTCACTAGTGCTCACTATGCGGGGTCGGTGCATGACATTTGTGGTGGTTGAATTGGAAGTTCCATGACATTTCAAGAGAGTTCCAACAAATATTCTATGGATGGAAACAACGACATTTGAAAAATATGAGACACCCCATTATGAATGTTGTTGCAAACATGGACGATCTCAAATATTATGTGGTTGGGACATAAACCATCCTTGAGTCTTGAAACCTTGCCATATTGTCAAGTCATGTGTCTTGTCTAACCATGTCAAATTTCAATGCATACAGGCACATATTGAACAAATTTCAATGTTGCCTCCATTCACTAGTGCTCACTATGCAGGGTCGGTGCATGACATTTGTGGTGGTTGAATTGGAAGTTCCATGACATTTCAAGAGATTTCCAACAAATATTATACCGATGGAAACAACGACATTTGACAAATATGAGACGCCCCATTATGAACATTGTTGCAAACACGGATGATCTCAAAGATAATGCAGTCGAGACATCAAACATATTCCTCGAGTCTTGAAACCCTCCCATACCATCAAGTCATGTGTCTAGTCTAACCATGTTGAATTTTTACGCATACATATACAATTTGAAGAAATTTCAACATTCGCCCCATTCACTGCTCACTATGCGGGGTCAGTGGAAGAAATTTCACTATGCTCATTCACCTTCAAGGTAGGCACCATTCACTATGCTGATCACTATGATACATCCATTATATTAAACGTTGATGAAAACATGCATGATATCAAATATTATGCAGGGACATCAAACATCCTTAAGTATCAAAACCCTCCCATACCTTCAAGGAAACTATCTAGTTTAACCATGTCAAATTTCGATGCATACATGTACAAATTGAAAACATTTCAATGTTGGCCTGATTCACTGCTCACTCTGCAGGGTCGGTGGAATAAATTTGTGATGGGTGTATTTGAAGTTCCATGACAAATTTCAAGATAGTTTTGACAACAATTCTATAGAAGGGAATGATGAATGATGACAATGAGATGTGCAACATGATGAACGTTGATGCAAATGTGGACGATCTGAAATATTATGTGGGGACATCATACATCCTTGAGTATTGAAACCCTCCCATACTATCAAGCCATGTGTCTAGTCTAACCATGTCGAATTCTGATGCATACATGCACATTTTGAAGAAATTTCAATGTTGTCCCGATTCACTGCTCACTATGTGGGGTCGGTGCAAGATGACATTTGTGGTGGGTGAATGACATCAATAATAAAAATGATGAGCTGATGAAAACATTCTCTGAAGAATTTGTGAGTGAATATGATGGGATGATGACATCATTCTCACCAACATATGTCCACTTAGTCACAATGGCACATCTTTGATATCCTCCAACATTAAAGAAATCCCCACATCAACAGGGAGTTTAAACATTTTCAATAAGTGTGAGTCATTCATGTATTCTCCTACCTCATGGAAATTCTCTTGTGATCATTCTCACCATTATTCACATAACCCCCACACTATATTCCCCTTAGTTACTCAATAATACAAATTTAGAAATGACCAAAACTAATGCAACAATGATAGAATAGAAAACCTTGGAAGTGAGATAGATGGTTGTAGATAAGCATAGAGGCAAGTAAAATTAGAAAACCTTTAACCCCATGCCCATGAAATAGTTTCTTATTATTTATTTAAGAGCTAAGGCAATACTCCACTAGGTTTCCCATAAAGAAATCGATGGATTGGACTATTTCTGCCTACATGAGGGCAATGAAAAGGAAGGAGATGCTTGAGGGATTGTTGAGTTGAGAAAGACAACATTTTCCCTTATGTTGTGTATGGCATGGAAGAGATATTTTCCCTTATACTCAAATATCACTCATAGACCCACTCTATATATCGTCTCATCTCGTCCTTGTTTCATTTTAATTTTCCGATCGATCAAATTTTAAAGGAAACAACTATTAAGAGACATTGTACTAGGGCTAGAGGACAAGATGGACAATGATGATCTGTGAATGGGGCCAACGTTGAAATTTTTTCAAAATGTTTCTATATGACATCATACATCCTTGAGTCTTTAAACCCTCCCATACCGTCAAGGCATGTGTCTAGTCTAACCATGTCAATTTTTGATGCATACAAGCACATATTGAATAAATTTCAACATTGGCCCCATTCACTTCTCACTATGTCAGTTCGGTGCATGAAATTTTTGGTGGTTGAATTGGAAGTTCCATGACATTTTAGGAGAGTTCCAACAAAGATTATACAGATGGAAACAATGACATTTGACAATGAGATGCCCATTATGAACGTTGTTGCAAAAATGGGCGATCTCAAAGATTATGTGGTCGGGACATCAAACATCCTTGAGTCTTGAATCCCCCCCATACCGTCAAGGTATGTTTCTAGTATAACCATGTCTAATTTCGACTCATACATGCACAGTTTGAATAAATTTCAACATTGGCCCCATTCACTGCTCACTATGCAGGGTCGGTGCAAGGTAAGATTGGTGGGTGAATTGAAGCTTCAGTGACATCAACTCGAATTGGTAATTCAATAATGAAACCCTCCTTAAGTATTATGTGGTGAAATCAAACATCCTTAAGTATCGAAACCCTCCCATACCTTAACCCCATGCCTTTAGAAAAATTAGAAAACCTTTAACCAAGTATCTAGTTAGTGATAGTTGGAAGAAATTACAGCGGCGTTGTGATGATCCAAATCAATACAAAAGTGTACCTAATTAAAACTTGAAATAATGTTTCCACCAAACTACTCATCCACAAGGGAAAATTATCGTTGACTTGCTCATCTAATGGAGGAGGGCAAGAAGACATATCCTTGTGATATTGTGCACCCATTGGAAGAGTAGTACCATGAGATATCAAAGATGATCCCCATTATGCCCATTATGGATGTTGTTGCAAACATGGATGATCTCAAATATTATGTGGTCGAGACATCATACATCCTTGAGTCTTGAAACCCTCCCATACTGTCAAGGCATGTGTCTAGTATAACCATGTCAAATTTTGATGCATACATGCACATATTGAAGAAATTTCAACGTTGGCCCCATTCACTAGTGCTCACTATGCGGGGTCGGTGCATGGCATTTGTGGTGGTTGAATTGGAAGTTCCATGACATTTCAAGAGAGTTCCAACAAATATTCTATGGATGGAAACAATGACATTTGACAAATTAATATGAGACGCCCCATTATGAACGTTGTTTCAAACATGGATGATCTCAAAGATTATGTGGCTGGGACATCGAACATCCTTGAGTCTTGAAACCCTCCCATACCGTCAAGGCATGTGTCTAGTCTAACCATGTCAAATTTTGATGCATACAGGTAGATATTGAAGAAATTTCAACGTTGGCCCCATTCACTAGTGCTCACATGGACGATCATGTAATAAATATGACATCTATAACTAAGTATGGGGAAGGTTTACTTCTATATAACTATAATATGGGGAGGGTTTCTTGACTTCTATACTTGATTGTTTGGGGAAGGTTGTGTTTCTCTTTATGTTCATATATTTGAAGAGAGGATTAGAGAATTTAGAGTATTCATGACACTCTTGGGATTACTTTTGAAATACAAATAAAAGGGGATATATGCCTAGCCACATGTATTCTTATTCATATATTCATGTTGCATTGACATACACAACTGATCTAGAAATATAGCGATAATATATTTTGTTTTCTTTTCCATTGATTTGACCCTAGTAAGTGGGGAATTATCCCTTATCACAACTACCATTTCTATAATTTGATATTTTCATAAAAAAACCATGTAGAGATTTTACATCTATGTATGTGAAAACCGAGGAAAAATGCATTGAAAGCAATCAACCATCCATCACCATTCTAACCATAAACACCATAGAAGTTAAAAATATGTTTCTTAATATAGAAACCCAACAAAAATCATAGAGAAAATTCACTAATCAAGGTTGTATCTTGCATAATCAATTTTGGGATATAAGTAGTAATAGTAAAATAGTAGAAAACTATGTGAATGTTAATTGGTGAAGTTAATTAACAAAACCAACAAATTAGTATGGTAATAAGACACTATTCACCCTATTCAATCTCTCACATCCTTAAAAAAAGGAGCTCATCATGTTCTAAGAAGATTCAAGGTAAAAAATTGAGGGCTAAGACAAAATATCAGGCAACACAAGATCTAACAACTCCTCCACATATCCCTACCACATATAGCATAAAATAAATCCCTCCTTACAGTATTGAAATGGGCATGGAAGAAACCCAAGAAGCAACTAATATAGGAAGTGGTGATACTAATGTACAAGACGTCCTATACTAGTTGGAGGAAGCAAGGGAAGAGGTCCTTGGATGGATAACCAATGCAAAGCAAGGAGGGAAGTAGAAAGTAGAGGTAGATAAATTTCTTTAATGTGGCATGGAAAAATTGTTTCTGACTAACAATTTAAGTCTCAATTTCTCAAAATGCAACACATGGATACTATACAACAACTAGAAAATAAGAACTTAACCCTAATAACAAATATGGAGGGAGTAAGTGAAAGTTTGAAAAAAATGTCGTTTTAGAGAGATCTATCACTAGAGTAGATAAATTTACGGAGGATATGCTATCTTATAGACCCCCATCAACAAACACCATCAACGAGGAAGAAACCCAATAAGAAGACAAAGAAACTCTTGCATTCAAACCATTGCCGCATGATGCAAAAATAAAATGACACATGGGATGGGATAGACAACAATTGTTGCACACATGCAGTTTGTGCAAATTGGTTGGTAGTTTAGAAGTAAAAATCACTGTGGATATGACCATAATAAAGAAACACCTTTGACATAATAAAAGTTATAATGATTGATCCAAGTAAAAATCCATTAAAAATTGGAAATTATAGAAGAAGGGTTAGACAAAAATAATATGTGTGGCCCTTTATTTCAATCAACGAGGGGTGTATGGGGCTAAATATGATCTCTTTTGAACTTGTTCATTATTGTTGAATTCCTTTGAATTATTTATGCCAATGTTCTATAGGGGGTACTGAAGAATTATGTACTGCTCCATTGTAGGCTCCTCTTAATATACCAACTTCTTCTTAATGAATTCCACTTTTGAAGCAAATACGATTAAGAGAATAGAAGATCCTTTTGCAAGATCTCAATGCTCTTTTTTGACCACCAATCATGCCCATAGAGAAATCTTTTACCATCCATTATGAAATGATGTATGCCTTAAAAGCATTTTTGTGACCTCTTTTGACTTGGAGGTCCCCTGGGGAGACATTTTATGATCCATTACAAATTGGTACGTTCATTAAAAACATTAATGTGACCTCTTTTTTCTTGGCACCCCTCCTCTTTGACTGCCACATCTCTTTCCATCATAACTTTCCTTTCCTTTTTGTGTGTGGTTTAGCTTCTCTCTTATTGACAAATAATGGAAATGACTGAAAGCAAGCTCATAAGTATGCTCTATATCCTATTTCCTTCTAATGACTACCCTAAATGATTCAACATCTTGATTATGTCATGATAGCTTTTTTAAGGGGTAGTTTTTTTACAATTATTTTATCAAAGAGTCATAATTTGAAGTGTTGTTCTTATTTTTTTATTTTTTATTTATTTCAATCTATCTTTTATTTATGAGTTTCGAGGCTGAGTTCTTTAAAATTGATGGGTCATCAAGGATCTTGGTTGTGATTCACCATTAATGTTATTATATGCTGACAATAATTTCCATCCCTTTTTCGTATGATACAACATCTCCTTTCATTGGTACCTAGACAAGGAGACTAATTAATGTAAGGAGGACGTATCGTTAACAATGTTATTTTCTACATTGGTATCACTCTGTAAATTCCCAGAGGTTGTAAATGGGAAGAAGAAATTTACAAGAGGTAACCTTAACCAACCACTTCGAAACTGGGATCTAGCCCTACCAGTTTCATAGAGGGATCTCTCTGTAAGATTTAGATTTGTTTAGATTTTCAGATCTTAGGCTAGTTAAAAAGAATAGTATCGAGTTGTTTGTTTTTTTTAATAAAATGGTTGAATGTCACTTACGCTTCCATTGGGCTATGGGGTCTGTTTTATAAAAATGGAGATCAAAGGATAGTTTTTAGAAGATTCGTTTTACAGGGCAAGGTAGTGCAACTGTTGGATTCTTTAGAAATAAAATGATGGACTACTGAAAAGGTGAGATATCAGTTAAAACAAAGAAGAAATTAAGAATTTATTCGTTATAACATCAGAAGGAAAACATTTACATCTATAAAATATTAGGAACAGAGTACGCGATGGTAAATTCTGCAACTTTAACTTCTTTTAAAGATTAGAAAAGAAAAACAACATGATAACTAATAAAGAAAACTTTTTACGAAGATAGAGGAAACTTCACCAACATCTAACACGCATGAATCCTATGAAAAATCTCTTTGTATTACTGGAATAACCTCTTGATAAAAATTACAGCGATTACAACTTGCTTGGGCGTAAAGATAAACCCTCAATACTTCAAAGTTTGAAGTATTTATAATCAAAATTACAAGTGACCCTGTCATCAATGATTAGGACGTGGCAGATGCTAATTTTAACTATCTAGATAACAAGATACAAAAATATAAGAACTGATGATGATGCGTCGAATCTCTCATGCTGATTTTGGGGAAGACTGTTGGTGAGTCATTCATATGACTTTGACTACACTGGACACTGACTTGGACAATACCTTTATCTTTACTCAATCAATTCGCACAACTCATCCCATCTTTGTGTACCGGGGATGGTAACTTTCAATAGCCGATGGTAGATTTCATCCATCTTGGTATACTTAGAAAAAGTCGGCTTGGTGAGAAAAATGTACTTGATTTTGTGCTATATGTTGAGGTCAAGTTGCAAAGTCTCCAAGAATGCTTTGCTTGTGATGCTGCCTTGTATCCCTGAGAACTTGGAACTGTCTTTGGCCACGGTGGAAATCTTTTGCTTATAATTAGATAAGGTCATCAATTTATCATTTAGGGCAAATAAGCCAGGAAATTCCTTTTTCTGCAAGGCCTCAAGCTTGTTAAAAAACCTCTGAACTCTAATGTCCATGTTCTGAGCTTTCTCCTTCAACTGTAACATTAATCCTCTTTTGGAAAACACTCTTTTGACTTCGAGGATAGTCTCTATTCTGTCTTCAACTTTTAGGTTTTCAAGCTCTTCCTTGGTTTTTGAATTCAGAAACTTGATGATCTCATTAGCTTCCGAGGGAATTTCACCCAGGTCTCCTCTTATCCTGTCGATGTCCTACCTACTCTTCAGCACCAGATCATGTTGCTTGAACATGATTTGCACCATGGGCCAGTTTTTTTTTATGGAGTTGGAGATATCTGTCCAGATATTTTCCTTAGCCTCTGCTAATGTCTTACCTGCCACTGTTTGTTTTTGAAGATGTTGTATTTCCTTCTTGAGATTCTCTGATACTTGTCTCTCAATGTTGTATCTTGTTTGGTAGGAAGACTTGAGTTCCTGGAGACTTTCAACCTCCATTTTTAGCCTATTGATCTATGTTCCTTGCAGAGTCATCTTCTCCATGGATTTTGCTAGCTCCACAGTTTTTTCCAGTGCTGTCAATGGAGTTGTCGATGGAATTTCTGCTGTGGTGGTTGTTGGCACAACTGCTGTACTGAATTCCGCAAGGGGAACTTCACTCAATGGAATGAATTCCATTGGAGTTGATTGTTTTTTCTCTTTCAATAACCTTTCCAATTCTGCCTTCATTTCCTTTATCTATGCATTCTACTGCATGATTAGCTTCAACAATTCCTCTTTCTCATCTTCTGCCTCAACTATTTCTTTAGCTTGTGAATCCTCTGTTGGTGGAAATTTTAGCTGCTTTCTCAGAGATGCAATGTCAACATTCTTTTTCTTTAACATCTCCTCTGTTGCTTTTACATTCGAGGGATCATACCCAATCTTGAGCACCAACTCCTCTAAGGATTTTATTCTGTTATCCTTTGCAAAAGAGGATATCTTTTCCAACTTTAGTTGGGTCTGAACATTGTTTAGAGATACCTATAATTTTGCTGCCGTAGAGGAAGCATGTGCCAATGTGGAGAAAACCATTTCTCCAGTATGTCTGTGCAAATCCATCTGGTCAGCTGGATGGACTTGTTTGGTGTCAAACACAATAGTTGATCTTTGGTAGTCAGTGATCTCTTTGGGTTGAGGTACCTGTGCTTGCAGAAATTCCAGATGCATTCTTCCTTTCTCTATGTCAAAAGATGACAAAAGTCTGTGTTGTGTTGTGTTGTGGAGGTTTGCTTCCAGAACTGAGCGTAGGTGTTGTTGGTCAACATCTGGTTCTTCTTTTTAATCATATCATATTTTTCGAAAATGTTCAGAGGTATAGATCCTTGTGGAGTTTGGGTGGTCACAACTATATCCATCTGCTTCTTTGAAGAATAAGTGGAAACCACCTGATGTTTTCCCTCAATCAGTTTGGCAGAGTAGGGCTCTTCCTCACCATACATGTGAGTAGTATGAGTGGTTTTGGGTCTTTTGCTATATACTTGAAAATCCTCTATTGATACCTCAGTGATTGAAGGAGAGGCATCCTTTCTTGGCCTTTTTTCCTTTGGTACCTGTGGAGTGGTAGTCTGTGAAATAGAGATTGAAGGAGATTCCTGCTGTTCAGTATCTACCAGAGTATTTGCCTCCCACTATGTTTGGTTCACATACGTTTCAATTTCTGGTTTGAGGGTGTCAGCATAAGGTGAAATTTTATTTTTGGATCTCATCTTTGCAATGATCCCACTTGGATAATAATGCCAAATGAAACTGGTGCTGAATTTTATTTCCTTTAGTAGTTTATTTGCCTCTTCCCCATAAGCTCGACTATTGCAGATAAACTGTCCTATTTTCCCTTTAATCCTCATTTGCTATTTTTTATTCAGAGACACAAAATGAATGTCATTTGAGTTTATCATCTGACGAATATACTCCATTGAAAATATTCGAACATGCACATACTTGGGCAATTTGTATGGAGCTAGTTCACACCCATACACTCTGATCTCTATGTGATTTTGATATAGGAACCAGTCCCCAGTCTTTGCGAGATCTGAAAGGTGTAGAACTCTTTGGATCTCCTCGTTTATCCTTGGTTCTGGTCTTCCACTGAGCATGCTTACCATTGGGTGATAAAACAACTCGATGAACTGTTTGAAACTGAACTCAATGGAGTTTCTTTTGAGAAACGACATCCATAAAGTTACTGCTTGCGGTTTTCCATCCTTGCCCATTTTTTGCATGACAAAGGAAAATTTGTCTGCTTGATAGAACATAAACATGTAGGCCAGTATTGAAAAATACTGGAACATGCCTTCTGTAGGGAAATTGTCCAGTTACGTGTGCAGGTTTTCGGCCAAAAAACTGCTGTAATCAAACTGGGTGGCAAATTTCTCTTCAACAGAGAAAATGGACAGGAAACCTAGGATAGGTTCATCCACCCATTCGTCTGAGAAGTAACCGAGAAAACAACACAGTGTTGAGATAATTTGGTTTCCCTTTTCAGAAAATATGGAGGAATGATAAGGAGGATTCTTCTTAGGAAATTGGGCATCTTGTGGGAGGAAAAGCTCAAAGATTTGTGCTCTTTGGGGAAAAGACAGGTTCTGATACGTTTCTGTCAGAATTTCAATGGTGAGGGGAGAACGGGGTTTGGGTCTGGGTACCCACATCATTTGATCGATGGCCTCGGGTGTAATAAGGAAAAAATTTTCTCCATACGAAGATACTATGGCTCTCTGATCAGGGAGGTAGTGTGCTTGGCATTTGAGGGAAAATTCAGGAAAATGATGGACTTGGGGAAAAAGATACAGGGGGAAATTTGACTCCTAGAGCCCAATTTCATCACTCTGATCGATGAAGGTGTCTTTAAACCATGATTGTAGCTCAACGAATTCGAATTCAGACCTGGTTTCTGAGATTAAATAGTCTTTGTCTACTAATGGGATCCGATCGAGATTGACAGGAGGTGGGCGAAATGAATTTTCCTCCACATTTGACTTTTTACTTTTGGGCGCCATTGATTTCCACCGGTACCTACACATTGAACACACGTTAGTAGGATAAAACTACGGCTGGATGAGATGTTGTAGAGTTGAAAAAAAATGAGTTTCTGATACGTAGGGAGTGTGAGTGGAATGCGAATGACCGAAACGGGGTTGGAATTTAGTGAACGGGTATCCGTTGGGCAAAAATAAAAGGATAGGTCAGGTGAACAATGGGTATGTGGCCAGTAATAAATGGTCAACGGGTCCTTTAGAGCGTGAGGGGGCAGGTGAAGGACATCTGACGTGTGTACCTGATCGACGTGCATAATGGTGATTGGGAAATAAATGAAAAGATATGACGCATAACGGTTAGATGGAGGGGACACGCTGACGGGGTCATGAAATGGGACTTGCAAGGGGTGGTTTTGGGATGTGACATCTCTAGATGACGATGGTGAGTTGGAAAAATGGTAATAAATAAATGTTTGGAGTGGGGAGGTAAGATGCAATGAGATGATGCCATGTAGGGATGGGGCCCGCCTGAACACTACTTCATTCCAGACCACCCCCCCGCCGTTAAAGATAGAAAGGGTGGGGGATCTAGGATCTCTTGCTGACCATTGATCTGAACAAATCTAGATCAACTATTTTTCCAAATGCATTCTTTAACCATCATGTTAGACCCCCCTGTTAAAAGTAGAACGGTCGGGGGGGGTCCAGAATCTCTTGTGGACCATCCATTTGCACGCTAGTGGGATAACTCTAGATCTGAGCGCGAACTTTAATCACTTTTTTGGATCCCCCCCTCAACGTTAAAGGTAGAACGGTCGGGGGGGGGGTCCGAAAACTCATCAGAGTCGTAGATGTGGGTGCCAAAATATTAGTCATAGATCTAGGGCCGATCTTTAATCTCCGGGGCGCAGTTCAGTATATGAGGCAAAAATTAGGCTTAATGACCTTTTTATGGGTTTTGTGCACTGCTTCCCTTGATTTTGTCACAATGGGGTTAGAAAAACATTTCACCATCAAGATCATGCATTTTTCATCGATCATCTTACATATTTTATTGAAGAGAAACTAACTAACCTATGTCCTAACCTACTCATTTGCACCTTTAGCCCAGCTTAGACTGTTGGGCTAAGAAAATACTCTACCTTGGGGCTATTTGACCAAGATTAGAATGTTTGGTCAAATTTATTCACTAGCTAACCTAATTACTTGGCTAAGATTAGACAGTTTGGCCAAGCTTATTCACTCATCCTAAATACTTAAATTTAAAAGACTTGGCCATGTTTAAACCGCATGGTATTATAATTTCATGGGGATTTATCCATTTTCTTTTATGCCCTCTTTTTATTCTTCTCATTTTTTATTTCTTTTTTCTTTTCTTTTCTTTTCTTTTTTCTTTTCTTTTCTTTTGCAGAATGCAATATTATCTGCAAGTCAAAAACACTAAAGGAACAAAATTAAAATCAACAGTTTATCCTATAAATTATAGGGTTATAATAGTGGCTCCACCTGGGGATGGTACCCTCCTTGTGAGGTGCCAATAATCCTATTTCTTGTTGTCTTGAAAAATTTCCTCTAGAGCTTCTTCTGTTATCTAGCTTGCTTTATTTTGAAAATTTTGATGACATTATTCAGTGTCTTATGGCCTTCTCTGCGGGCTTCAAACACCTGAACAAAAGCACCTACACACAAATTGCCTGCAAAATAAATGATATGTACAATGGAAAGGGAATGGTGATTTCTCTATTGAGGCGAAAGATAATGCTTCAGCATCCTTCCATTTACAGGTTCCCCTGGCAGGTCTGATCCATCATTATTATTAAGCAGGAAAGAATTATTTCCTCTGTAGGCCTAAATGGTGTAAGTACCCTTCCACAAGCTATCAAAATTTCCGTGTTTACCTTTATCTTCATTTATGGAGTCCCATTTCAAAACTAGATCACCCAATTCAAAGTTATCCTCTTTGGTTCTCTTTTCATAAATATTTTTTATATTTTCTTGGATCACTTGAGTTCTGTTGTACACTTCTTCTCTGGATTGCTGTAAATGAATCATTTGATTGATTCTTCTTTGAATATCATTAGGCTCTGCCTGAGCTTCCTGTAATAATTTCATAACTGGAACTCCCAGAGAAGGAGGAAAAATCGCCTCAGTGCCATATACCAGTTAATATGGAGACATATCAATTGATATTTTATTACTCAGTCTATCTGCCCATAGTGAAAAAACCAATTTATTATGCCAGGACTTCTTGTTTTCTTGTAATGTTTTCTTGAGGATATTCACCAGACTTTTGTTTGAGGACTCAGCTAGCCCATTTCCCTGAGGGTAATAGTCTGTGGAATGCCCCAACGTAATGTGGTATTGTTGCAAAAATCTATGAGTTTTTTGGATCTGAAAGCAACTGCATTGTCAGCTATAATTTTCCTAGGACACCCAAAATGAGATAAGATATTAGTTTCTAAATTTTTTATGATAAAAAAGTCAGTATCTTGCTTGCACGGCACAACCTTGATCCATTTGGTGAAATAGTATATGGCTGTGAGGATCCACTTGTGTTGGCCTGAGGAGGATGGGTGTATTTCTCCAATAAAGTCCAAACCCCATTGTTGGAAAGGGGCTTCAACTGATATGGGTTTCATGGGAAGAGGCACCAACTTATTTTTACCTTCGAAAACCTGGCATTTATGACAAGAAGTAACTTTGTTATGAACATCAATGAACAATGTAGGCCAATAGAAACCAACTCTTAAGATTTTGTTGACTGTGGTATTCCAATTCAGATGTCCTCCACAATCTCCTGCATGGAACTCTTGCAGAACTTTGTCAGCCTTGTCTTTCAGCAGGAAATTAAGCAAAATACCACCAGGATCTTTCCAATAAAGATTAGCTTCTAGAGTAATTTTTTTTAATGATTTCAGTTTGATAAATCTGGCTTTGGTCTTAGTTAAACCAGGAGGAGCTTGTAAGTTGTGAAGTACAAAAATGAGGTCTGCATACCAGGGAGAGTTTAAGAATACCTCTTTTACCTTTGGATTCGCCTGCTCTTCCTGTTCGTCAATTGCAGCCAAGAAATTGATATCTAGAGAATTACAATTTGATTGTGCCATTAGTTTGGCCAAACCCTGTCCTTTGATCAATTTAGTAGGATTTATTTCAATGTCATATACTAGAATGACCGCAATCCATTTCCCTCTTCTGCCATCTGGATTATCCTGAGTTAGGATATCTTTTACCACTATGTTTGGAACATATGCAATTGTGTGAGAATGTAGAATATAGAATCTGAAATCCCTTATAGCCTTTACCAGAGCAAAGGCTTGTTTCTCCATAATATTATAATTCAACGCAACGTCTCTTAAATATTTGCTGAAAAACGCTATGGGTTGCTTGTACCCTTCACTGTTTTTCTGCAAGAATACTGCTGCTATAGTGTGCTTAGATGAAAAAGAGAAAAGATAAAAATCTTTGGTATAATCTGGGTTGATCAGAACTGGAGCTTGGGTAAGTGCATGCTTTAACTGTTCAAAAGGCTGCTTGGCTTCAGTGTTCCATTTGATTTTTGCGTCCTTTTTCAACATGTTAGTGATGTTCATAAGAAGTTTGACCAAGTTGGGTATGAACCTTCTAAGGAAATTTATTTTGCCTATGAATGATTGTAGTTCTTTTAAGTTCCTAGGGTGTTCCACCTTCTGAATGGATTCTATCCTACTGGGATCGATTTTGATTCCATCCTTGGAGATTATGTGTCCCAGTAACTTGACTTCCTCTAATCCGAACAAAGACTTCTTTGGATTCAATGAAATCCCAAATTTTCTACATTTCTCAAACATGCGTTTGAGATGATGCAAATGTTCTTCGTCAGATTGGGAGTATACAGTCACATCATCCATATATATGACTATAAACCTTCCTAGTTCATCCACAAAAGCAGTATCCATTACCCTTTGAAAAGTGGCACCAACATTCATCAAGCCAAAAGGAATCTTCACATACATGAAGGTTCCCCATGGTGTGGTGAATGCTCTCTTCTCTTGATCTTCTGGGTGAACTAGGACTTGGTTGTAACCTGAGAAATCGTCTAATAAAGAAATCCCACTAGACCCAACTACCTTTTGCAAAATATGGTCCATTTTTGGCAATGGGTAATTGTCTTTAAGAGAGACTTTGTTCAGATTTCTAAAATCTATGCAAAGTCTGATCTCACCGGTTTTCTTCCTGGTAGGAACTAGGTTAGACACCCATTTGGAAAATCTCAAGGGGACTATAATTTTTGCATCATACATCTTTTTGATTTCTTTCTCTATCAGGGGAAGCAACTTGGGATTGATTCTCCTAAGTTTCTACCTCAAAGGTTTGTGTTCTTATTTTATGGGAATCCGATGGTGTATGATACTTGTGTCATAGGATTTTAAGTCCTCATAGCCCCAGGAAAAAACATCTATATATTCCTTAAAAAGTTCAATGTATTTTCTTTTTTGCTCCGGTGGCATAGATTTAGACATTTTTATCATTTTGGGGTTTTCTTCTATTCCGATGTTGCACTCTTCAACCTCTTTACCACTAGCTTCAATTTTTAGTTTTTTGGCTACATTGTTAAAATCAAACAAGTCTTCCAATGGAACTAAACCTCTAGGTAACACATTATTTTTCAATTGCAGAATATTAGAATCTACCTCATTTTCATTAAATTCTTCTGCATATATTTTATTTACACTACCATTCTCAAAAATAGATTTATTTGCAAATTCATCACCATTTTCTAAATCTATGTTTGTACATTTGAAATCATTCTTAGATTGTAGAAAATGTTCGATCTGATCGTCATTTCCAAATACCTGCCAATATCTGATGTTGTCAAGAATAGTTTGTCTGCACTTCACCTCCACTGTGTACTTGCGAGTGGGATGAAAAGAGATTTTACAGGTAGCTGCTGATGTAGCCAACCCATCTACGAGTATATTTTGTCGCCTAGGCATTACTTGCAAGTCAATCTCAGTAAAGCATTGAAGAGCATCCAAAACAACATTCCTATAGGCTCTAAGTCTGGGATGTTTTGCTGCATACTCACCTTTGATTTTCTTGATAATCAATTCAGAATCACCCCTTACCATTATTTGTTTGGCACCAACTTTCATCAATAGTTTTAGGTCGAGCATCAAAGCTTCGTACTCGGCTATGTTGTTAGTGCATTGGAAGTTCATTTTGTAGGAATGGCTCTCTGAATATCTTGATCTGTGATTATGTAACCAAAATCCAGCTCCGGCTCCCTCTTTGCTCACTGCACCATCGAAGTCCATGCTCCAAAAATCTACTGGCAATTCCTCACTTTCCATAGTTTCGACCTCTCTTGCCTCAATGATTTCTTTATTTTCTTTTGGATCAATTGTGTCACTTTCCAGCTGGGCAATTTGTCCTTCCAAGTCACCATCATTGTATAAGATGAAAGAATCTAGGTCAGAGTGTGCTGAGTACAAGGGGTAATTCTGAGGTTTTTCTTGACTACTGACCATGTATTTCATCAAAGTTTCCCTGTACAGTCTTCTTTATTGTCCAAAGACTGGAATAGTGGCATAAGACATGTCTAGCTGCAGAGTTCCTTTCATCTTAGCTCCCCATGACCTTGATAGTAACATACCGTACTTTGGGGGAATGTTTGCAACTACTGTATCCATTACCATACTCTTTGCTGGAATTTGGGCTAGGGTGATGCATAAGTATTTGATTAGGCCTATACATTTAACCTTGCTGGAATCAAAAGAATGCAAATCCTTGTAGGGTATGGTGACTTCGAGTCCTAACTTTTCCATCACTGCCTTGGGCATCAAGTTATGAGAGGCACCCGAATCAACCATAGCATTGTGTAATATCGAGTCGTGGATATTTAGGCTGATGTAAAAAGGTGCGATGACCCCATTATCAGTCTGACCATCTACTTCAGGACCAAACATGAGCTCTTGTCGATCGTCAGCAAGATTTACTGTGTCTGAATGATTTGCAGATCCAAAATTCAAAGCCTTAGTACCTATCTCAAGTTTGATGCTTAAAGCTTTAATCACCTATGAACTGTAAGCATTCTTGTTCATTAACTCAGAGAGGGGAATGAGAATTTTTAATTTAGCTAGTTCCCCTTCAAGGATGAATGTAGTGGAAACTTTGCTTAAGGTCTGTACTTCTGGTTTATTTGTTGGAACTCTATAGCCAGATGACCTTGGTTGGCTTGTTTGACTGGTTGATGAAACTCCAGTCTGATTTTATCTTTGTAGAATATCTGGAGATCTTGGTGTAGAAGATTCAACATTATTTCTCTCAAGAACTTTCTTGGGAGGGTTTTTTGAGGCCTTCTTGGTTTCGAATATTTTCTTGTTTCATTACCCTTCTTTGTTTCAGTAGTCTTCTTTGGAGGGTTGTCATTTTATCTCTTGCTCCTCAGGTTATACTGCCTGTGTACCTCCATAATAGCATTCTCAAAAGCCTCCTGTTCTGTTTCATCTACTTCCTCATTTACCTCTGTTTGTGAAAGAAGAAAAATCTCATGCTCTTCCTGGGTGAGGAAAATGGATTCATCATCATGAACACCCATGAGGTTTATATGAGTGTCATCGAATTGCTCGAGTACATCCTCCCCATCATCAGCATAATTCTCTTGGAGGGGTGGTATGATATGCTGATCTGGCCCCCTCTGTTCTCTTTGATCCCTAAGATCTCTCTGTCGGATCTGGGGTGGATTTCTTTTGAAGTTTGGGTTCCGAATTGGAGGAGTATCTTGGATATCCCTGGGAGGATTTCTTTCAGCTATAGTAAGCCTCTCCATCATTCTAGTTAAAGAGTCCAATTTGGCATTTGAAGAGGATGTGGAAGGTTTCTCTTTGATTGTGACCCTCCTCTCTATTCTCTGCCTGGCCCTTCTAGCTAGTAGGTTAGCCTCCACACTTACTGCGCTTTTTTGCATGTCTTCCAGAGTAGCTGAATTTCTTTCCCTTAGTTGATATGACATATTAGCATAAAATCCATCTGGAAACTTAATTAGTGATAAACCTTGAGGGGGTTTTATGTCAGCTGGGATGGCATTGTAAAGGTTATTGAACTTGGTGCAGTAATCTTGCACTGTTTCTCTCTGATTCCTCTTGATGTTCTCATACTCTGATAATATCTGGAGTGGATTTTTCTTAACGTCCCATCTGTCCAAAAAAATTCTGTGAAAAGCAGCAAGGTATGTTATCAAAGCAGGACTTAAGGCTTTAAACCACTTTTTAACGTCCCCAGTCAGGATTTGTGAAAATAATCTCATTTGTACATCAACTTCATCTACTTCTTGCAGATCAAAATAATCATTCATTTTGTCAACATGTTTTTGTGCATTAATAGAACCAGTACTGTCATATTGAGGGAGTCTAGTTTGATAATCTTGAGGCATGGCATGCAAAGGAGCAACCAACACCAAGGGAGCATATCTTTCTGCCATAGCTAGTGGATGAGCTTGAACAGTAACCTGTATGATTGGAGGGGATGTAACATATGCAGTGGAGGATGAAGGGCTAGGGGGTGCATAGTGAATTGTTTGAGGTTTCACAGAGGCTACAACAATCGTTAAGGAAGAAAGTTTGATCGATTGCTGGAAATGAGCTCTGTCCAAGGCTTGATCAAGATTTGCCACCAAATATTCTAATTTATCAAATTCCCGGAGAAAACATTGATCAACGTCTGCCCTGGGTGAGATAATTTTAGGAGTCTTAGGTTGCATGATGGTTTGATCCAACACAGTTCCACTTACAAAGCTGTTTGATTTTGTTCTAAAAAGGCTTTGTTCAAAAGGGATATCAAACTCAAGATCCTGAAGGGAAACTAGTTTCTCTGGGAGGGAAGGAGATCTGTGAAAGGGACTGTGACTTCCTGAACCTTCCGTAACGGTTTTCTTTCTGAGTAATTTCTCGGAATTGTATATTGCAGTTGCAGGTTCTGGATCTAGATGAGATCTAGTAAAAATTCTTTTGGGAGCCAAAATTCTAATTTTTCTTTTAAGAAAATCTTAAATTAATTATATACAAATTTTAACAACCTCTGAACATTATCTCTTAATATATTTGGATTTTATGACTTGTTCAAAAATAAGGTTTTCTTTGTATAGAAAAAAGAAATCATAGGATTGGAAATCTATTCTTACTTCCCTAGTATGGTCGCCAATTATGTTAGCACTCTGTAAATTCCTAGAGGTTGTAAATGGGTAGAAGAAATCTACAAGAGGTAACCTTAACCAACCACTTCGAAACTGGGATCTATCCCTGCCAGTTTCAGAGAGGGATCTCTTTGTAAGATTTAGATTTGTTTGGATTTTTAGATATTAAGCTAGTTAAAAAGAATAGTACCGAGTTGTTTGTTTTTTTTAATAAAATGGATGAATGTCACTTACGCTTCCATTGGGCTATGGGGTCTGTTTTATAAAAATGGAGATCAAAGGATAGTTTTTAGAAGATTCGTTTTACAGGGCAAGGTAGTGTAACTGTTGGATTCTTTAGAAATAAAATGATGGACTACTGAAAAGATGAGATATCAGTTAAAACAAAGAAGCAATTAAGAATTTCTTCGTTATAACATCAAAAGGAAAGCATTTAAATATGTAAAAGATTAGGAATAGAGTACGCGATGGTAAATTCTGCAACTTTAACTTCTTTTAAATATTAGATTAGAAAAATAACATGATAACTGAGAAAGAAAACTTTTTACGAAGATAGAGGAAACTTCACCAACAGCTAACACGCAGGAATCCTGTGAAATGTCTCTTTGTATTACTGGAATAACCTCTTGATAAAAATTACAGTGATTACAACTTGCTCGGGTGTCAAGATAAACCCTCAGTACTTCAAAGTTTGAAGTATTTATAATCAAAATTACAAGCAACCTTGTCATCAATGATCATGACGTGGCAGATGCTAATTTTAACTATCTAGATAACAAGATACAAAAATATAGGAACTGATGATGATGCGTCAAATATCTCATGCTGATTTTGGGGAAGACCGTTGGTGAGTCATTCATATGACTTTGACTTTGCTGGAACTTGACTTGGACAAGACCTTTATCTTTACTCAATCAATTCACATAGCTCATCCCATCTTTGTGTACCGGGGATGGTAACTTTCGATAGCCGGCGTTAGATTTCATCCATCTCGGTATACTTAGAAAAAGTCATCTTGGTGAGGAAAATGTACTTGATTTCATGGTGTATGCTGAGGTCAGGCTGCAAAGTCTCCAAGAATGCTTTTCCTGTGATGCTTCCCTGTATCCATGAGAACTTGGAACTGTCTTTGGCTACGGTGTCAATCTTTTTCTTATAATCGGATAAGGTCATCAATTTATCATTTAGGACAAATAAGCCAGGAAGGCCCTTTTTCTGTAAGGCCTCAAGCTTGTTAAAAAACCTCTGAACTCCAATGTCCATCTTCTGAGCTTTCTCTTCCAATTGCAACATTAATCCTCTTTTGGTCAAAACTCTTTTGACTTCGAGGATAGTCTCTGTTCTGTCTTCAAATTTCAGGTTTTCAAGCTCTTCCTTGGTTTTTGAATTCAGAAACTCGATGATCTCATTAGCTTCCGAGGGCATTTCACCGAGCTCTCCTCTTATCCTGTCGATGGCTTGCCTACTCTTCAGCACTAGATCATGCTGCTTGAACATGATTTGCACCATGGGACAAATTTCATTTATAGAGTTGGAGATATCAGTCCAGATATTTTTCTTAGCCTCTGCTAATGTCTTACCTGCCACTATTTGTTTATGAAGCTACTGTATTTCCTGCTTGAGCTTCTCTGATACTTGTCTCTCAATGTTGTATCTTGTTTGGTAGGAAGACTTGAGTTCCTGGAGACTTTCAACCTCCATTTTCAGCCTATTGATCTCTATTCCTTACAAAGTCATCTCCTCCATGGATTTTTCTAGCTCCACAAATTTTTCCAGTGTTGTCAATGGAGTTGTCGATGGAATTTCTTCTGTAGTGGTTGTTGGCACAACTGCTGTATTGACTTCTGCAAGGGGAACTGCACTCAATGGAATGACTTCCATCAGGGTTGTTTGTTCCTTCTCTTTCAATAACCTTTCCAATTCTGCCTCCATTTCCTTTATTTGTGCATTCTGCTGCATGATTAGCTTCAACAATTCCTCTTTCCCGTCTTCTGCCTCAGTTATTTCTTTATCTTGTGAATCCTCTATTGGTGGCAATTTCAGCTGCTTTCTCAGAGATGAAATGTCATCATTCTTTTTCTTTAACATCTCCTCTGCCGCTTTTACATTCGAGGGATCATACCCAATCTTGAGCACCAACTCCTCTAGGGATTTTATTCTGTTATCCTTTGCAAAAGAGGATATCTTTTCTATCTTCAATTGGGTTTGAACATTGTTTAGAGATACCTGTAATTTTGCTTCCATAGAGGAAGCATGTGCCAATGTGGAGAAAATCATTTCTCCAGTCTATCTGTGCAAATCCATCTGGTCAGCTGGATGGACTTGTTTGGTGTCAAAAACAATATTTGATCTTTTGTAGTCAGTGATCTCTTTGGGTTGAGGCACCTGTTCTTGCATTAATTCTAGATGCATTCTTCCTTTCTCTGTGTCAAAAGATGACAACAATATGTGTTGTGCTGTGGAGGTTTGCTTCTAGAAATGAGCGTAGGTGTTGTTGGTCAGCATCTGGTTCTTCTTTTTAATCATATCATATTTTTTGAAAATGTTCAGAGGTACAAATCCTTGTGGAGTTTGGGTGTTCACAGCTATATCCGTCTACTTCTTTGAAGAAGAAGTGGACACCACCTGATGTTTTCCCTCAATCAATTTGGGAGAGTAGGGCTCTTCCTCACGAGACATGTGAGTAGTATGAGTGGTTTTGGGTCTTTTGCTGTATACCTGAAAATCCTTTGCTGATACCTCAGTGACTGAAGGAGAGGCATTATTTCTTGGCCTTTTTTCCTTTGGTACCTGTGGAGTGGTAGTCTTTTAAATAGAGACTGAAGGAGATTCCTGCTATTCAATATCTACCAGAGTATTTTCCTCCCACTCTATCTGGTTCACATACTTTTCCATTTCTGGTTTGAGGGTGTGAGCATAAGGTGAAATTTTGTTTTTGGATATCATATCTGCAATGATCCCACTTGGATCATAACGCCAAATGCAACTGGTGCTGAATTTCATTTCCTTTAATAGTTTATCTGCCTCTTCCCCAATAGCTCGACTGTTGCAGATAAATGATCCTATTTTCCATTTAATATTCATCTGTTGTTTTTTCTTCATAGACACAAAATGAATGTCATCTGAGTTTATCATCTGAAAAATATACTCCAATACAAATATTCGAATAGGCACATACTTGGGCAATTTGTATGGAGTTAGTTCACACCCATACACTCTGATCTCTGTGTGATTCTGATATAGGAACGAGTCCCCAGTCTTTGCGAGATCCGAAAGGTGCAGAACTCTTTGGATATCCTCATTTATCCTCGGTTTTGGTATTCCACTGAGCATGCTTACCACTGGGTGATAAAACAACTCGATGAATTGTTTGAAACTAAACTCAGTGGAGTTTCTTCTGAGTAGTGACGTCCATAAAGTTACTGCTTGTGTTTTTTTGTCCTTGTCCATTGTCAACATGAGAAAGGAAAATTTGTCTGCTTGATAGAACATAAACATGTAGGCCAGTATTGAAGAATACCGTAACATGCCTTCTTTAGGGAAATTTTCCAGTTGCTCGTGCAGGTTTTCGGCCAAAAAACCGTTGTAATCAAACTAGGTGGCAACTTTCTCTTCAACAGAGAAAATGGACATGAAACCAAGGATAGGTTCATCCACCCATTCATCTGAGAAGTAACCGAGCAAACAACACAGTGTTGAGATAATCTGGTTTCCCTTTTTAGAAAATATGGAGGAATGATAAGGAGGATTGTTCTTAAGAAATTGTGCATCTTGTGGGAGGAAAAGCTCAAATATTTGTGCTCTTTGGGGAAAAGATAGGTTTTGATACGTTTCTGTTAGAATTTCAATGGTGAGGGGAGAACGGGGTTCGGCTCTGGGTACACACATCATTTGATCGATGGCCTCAAGTGTAATAAGGAAAACATTTTCTCCATACGAAGATACTATGGCTCTCTGATCATGGAGGTAGTGTGCTTGGCATTTGAGGGTAAATTTGGGAAAATGATGGACTTGGGGAAAAAGATACAGAGGGAAATTTGACTCCTAGAGCCCAATTTCATTGCTCTGATCGATGAAGGTGTCTTTAAATGACGACTGTAGCTCGGAGAAGTCGAATTCAGACCTGGTTTTTTGATATTAAATAGTCTTTGTTTGCTAATTGGATCTAGTCGAGATCGACAGGAGGTGGGAGAAATGGATTTTCCTCCACATTTGACTTTTCACTTTTGGGTGCCATTGATTTCCACCAGCACCTGCACATTGAACAGACATTAGTAGGTGAAAACTATGGCTGGATGAGATGTTGCAGAGGCGAAGGAAAATTAGTCTCTGATACGTAGGGAGTGTGAGTGGAATGTGAATGACCGAAACGGGGTTGGAATTTAGTGAACAGGTATCCGTTGGGAGAAAACAAAGAGGACAGGTCAGGTGAACAATGGGTATGTGGCTAGTAATAAATGGCCAACGGGTCCTTTAGAGCGTGAGGGGGAAGGTGACGGACATCTGACATGTGTACCCGATAGATGTGCAGAATGGTGATTGGAAAATAAACGAAAAGATATGACCCGTAACGGTTAGATGGAGGGACATGGTAACGGGGTCATGAAATGGGACTTACAAGGGGTGGTTTTGGGGTTTGACACCTCTAGATGACGATGGTGAGTTGGAAAAATGGTAAGCAGTAAATGTTTGGAGTGGGGAGGTAAGATGCAATGAGATGATGCCACGTAGGGATGGGGCCCGCCTGGACACTACTTCATTCCAGACCGCCCCCCCTCCCCCACCGTTAAAGATAGAAATATTGGGGGGGGGGTCCGGGATCTCTTGCTGACTGTTGATATGAACAAAGCTAGATCAACCGTTTTTCCAAATGCATTCTTTAACCATCATGTTGGACCCCCCCCACCGTTAAAAGTAGAACGGTCGGGGGGGATCTGGAATCTCTTGTGGACCATCCATTTGCGCACTGGTGGGATAACCGTAGATCTAAGCACACAATTTAATCACTTTTTCGGACCCCCCCCTCGACTTTAAAGGTAGAATGGTTAGGGGGGTCTGAAAACTCATCAGAGCCGTAGATTTGGGCGCCAAAATCTCAGTCGTAGATCTAGGCCCCATTTTTAATCTCTGGGGCGTAGTTCAGTATATGAGGCAAAACTTAGGCTTAATGACCTTTTTATGGATTTTGTGTGCTACTTCCCTTGCTTTTGTCACCATGGGGTTAGAAAAACATTTCACCATGAAGATCGTGCATTTTTCATCGATCATCTTACATATTTTATTGAAGAGAAACTAACTAACCTATGTCCTAAGCTACTCATTTTCACCTTTAGCCCAACTTAGATTGTTGGGCTAAGAAAATACTCTACCTTGGGGCTATTTGACTAAGATTAGACTGTTTGGTCAAATTTATTCACTAGCTAACCTAATTACTTGGCTAAGATTAGACAGTTTAGCCAAGCTTATTCACTAATCCTAAATACTTAAATTTAAAAGACTTGGCCATGTTTAAACTGTATGGATCAAGTCATTATCATTTCACGGGGCTTTATCCATTTTATTTTATGCCCTCTTTTTATTTTTCTCATTTTTTATTTCTTTTTTCTTTTCTTTTCTTTTGCAGAATGCAATATTATCCACATGTCAAAAACACTAAGGGAACAAAATTACAATCAACAGTTGATCCTATAAATTATAGGGTTATAACATACACTTTCCTAAACAATGTCAAGAACAATGCTAGCACACTTGGAAGGTGGAAATATAACATTTACATAATCAAGAGGCCAAGGATAAGCTTGATCCAAGATTGGTTCCACCTAATGGTGACCAATCTTAGAGTCCTTCAACCAAGTTGGCTTCTAATTTATGCACTTATTTGCATGAGAAGCATTATGAG
>ML777572.1:995652-1111310 GCA_009831015.1 Picea engelmannii
AGAAGGTGGAGTAGAGTCATCAAATAAAATATGTAAGTGGTTGTCATCCCAGAAATGACAACTATCCATATACCAATCATCACAATCGGCCTCAAAATCATACCAAACATATATTTCTTTATTATATTCAGCCTTGAGGCCCTCCATAAGAAATCTCTCCTGCATGCCATTCAATGAATCTTGAATACTACGAAAACTATCATTGAGGCCATGTGTGAGGCTGTCTGTGAGGCTATGTGTAAGGCTGTTTGTGAGACTATGTGCAAATGCATCCAATCTGTCATCCAATTGGGCTTTGAATGATTCAAGAATTTCTTTCAAGGTTTGAGATGAAATATCCATATGAGCACCCTATGAACTCTTCAGTCCTGCAGCCATCACGGAAAAACTCAAAAAATAGACCCAAGAAGTTTCGACAAAAAATCGCGGCTTTTTCTGGAAAAACCCTGAAAAACTGCTGAACTTAAAATGCTCATAACTTCACATCCCGGACTCCGTTTCGGCTGATTTTTTTTTTGAAATTGGGTGAAATTGTGAGAATAACTCAGATATGTAATTTACTTGGGCAAATTCGGCCTCCAAATTCTACAAAATAAAAATAAATCGCGCCGCCGTCCGCAGAAAAAATCCTGAAAAATTGCAGATTTTAAAACCTCAATATCTTGACTTCTCGGACTCCGTTTCGGACGATTTTTTTTTTTAACTTGGGTGTTTTTATGAGAGGAACTCAGATATAAAACAATTTTCTAAAAATTTTGCACATAAATATACTGAAAACTTCGAKAATTTCACGGCCCTCTTTTTTCTTCTCCGAAAAAAAAATCTGCAAAAATAAAAAATATTTGCCCACAATGTCTGCCCAAGGAAAGTGCTCTGATACCAATTGTTAAGAACCAAAGACTTGAATACAAAATATAAAAATAGATCCAAAGATATCTGAATACAATCACCACACAAGATCTATGAAACCATATAGAAAACCACAGCTTTATTATAGAAACCCTTGAGGTAGGGCAACACCATACAATGGATCCTATTACGAAAGAGATCCTCTCATGTTCACTTGCCTCTTTGAGGGAGAATCCTCCTATTGAGCAACTGCTCCAAATACAATACTTCTATTCATATCTCATTACATTGCTTGAACCCCTTTATATAGTGCTACCATCACCTGAGAACATTCTAGAGGAGGAATCTTCTAGAAGTAGAACCTTCTAAGAAGTCCTCTTACATTTATTATATCTAACTACCATAGTGGGCCTTATTTAATAATATAGTGGACCTAGTCCACCTTACATTGAATGACCTCCACTATTATCACTATGGGCCCTCTGGGCCCCCCCACTACCTCTCTAACTACCTTACAGATTCCTGTGGTTAAAGTTATTCAAGGGTTTACACCCTTGTATCAAAGGTGTTGCGCAGGATAAAATACTACAACGACCCATTTTACCATTAGTTGTTCAAGACTAAAGTGACCATTTTCAATGTCGATTATAAGCTCTGATTGAAACGTTGGATGCATCAAAGATATGTCATTTATACATGTGTTTTTCAGTTGGCCATATAATTGGTAACCGTTGACCTTGAAGGAGTTAAGTTTGCTTATTAATTTAGTCCATATCTTATGGAACAAGTATTTATTTTTACTTTTTGTTTTTAATTTTTTTTGCTCATGGGTAAGAGAGATTTTATTTTTTCATCTTGGCACATTCTATAAGCATATGTATGGATGTTTGTCCAAAATCTTGATCTTTTATCTTAAGGTTTATTTTGAGTGTAATTCATAGTGATTTTATTAAAATTTATTTTTTTAGCTAGATATTTATTGTTGGGTGTGATTTCTTTTAATTTGTGTATATTTTTTCCTGTATATTTTATATGTTAAATGGCTTGTGTATTCTCTATATATTTTGTTGATGTATTCTTTATTTCTTGCACATCGCTGTGCATATTGGATGTTTAAAATTCTCATTAATACTCATCATCCATTTCTCATTTCCTCTGGACTTTAATCAGTTTGTAATATTTGTTGAGGTGCATTCTATAGCCCAGTATGGAGGAGATGCATCATGAGTGGGTGAGTGACATTTATTGTAATGTTTGTAAAGTTTTATTCCACAACCTATATTGGGGTAGATGTGGCATGAATAATGTATTGTTGGCTTTAAATTTATATGTTTCAACAATAAATAGCCTAAATCCATCTTAACTTGGGATTTATCAAGTAGTGAGAGGGATCCATATTTGACATGCAAACCTTTGCACACGTTTTTGCACCATAAAAAGGTTACAACTTGAAGGATTTGATCCTTTTTTGTACTTGATAGATTTGAAGTTAATATTGACCTAGGATGTTATTCATTTTAATAAGGAGTAGGAGCACATCAAATTCTATTGCTTCCCTAGTCTCTTTACAAGTGTAAAATCAAAAAATTCTTAAAACTTGGAAATTATGAAGTGTTTAATGCACTCCCTAATTTTGCTTTTGCTGTTAGCTTGTGTCTGTTGCATGCCTTGTATTTTTATTTTTTAACATGCTTTGTGCTGACAACCTCTCTATTTCACACCTTTTGTTTTTGGTAATATGCTTTTTGCATTATTAATTCATTATTATCAATTATAGAAATATATCCCCTCACAAAATATAAAGAAAAAGTTGTGAATGATTTAGTTCATGTAGTATGACTAAAATTCATGGAAATATATTCCTATGAGGAAAAAGAAAAAGTTATGAATGGTTGTCCATGTAGTTACAATTCAAAATTGTTCTATAGCACTGTTGTTGATGTGAACTTTGTATCTTGTTATTCAATGCAAAATATCTTGTGGTTATGTTCACTGCCATCTAGTGGCTATTAGTGAACTCTCCAACTTTTGGCTATCATTTGTTAATTCTTTTTTTGAAGTGTTTGCTTAACGTATCTTGCCATAGAAGAAATTAATTCGATTTCAAGAGATGATAAGTGGGGAATTTGTTAAAATTTATACCACTTTATATATGAGCAAAATAATATTAAAATATGGAATAAAAGATGATCAAAATCATTTCTATAAATTATTGAGGGAGCAAAATCTGTTTTGGCATATGCACGAAATATGGAGAGAATTTGGGTTTGAATTTGTAATTGGTAATGGATATTAGTGCATGTTTCATGTCTTATCATTAGGTTTTATAGGAATGTTCAAAGCCCTGTAGAAGCGAAAAAAAACGGTAGTTGTAGTTCATGGCTTATTATGTACCTTTAAAGACAAGGTAAATGTTGTATGTTTAGGAAGAGCCACAATGTAGAGCTGTGTACTTTGCGACCTTAGGTTACATGAGTTGTGGGATCAACATATTTGTAGCAATACGTTGTGGAATTTCAAGTCCAAAAGTTAACATAAATCATTTATATATAAATATACAGCCTGAGTGGGCACGTTGTGGAATTTCAAGTCCAAACGTTAACATAAATAATTTATATATATAAATATACAACCTGAGTGGGCCTTTTTTTCTGCTCAGAAAAAAGAAAAACATATTTGTATTTCAAGATGAAATAAAAATACAACCATTGAAATGTATTCATAATAGTGTCAACATTTCTCTTCTTTCCTTCATCTTCAAAAGAGATATCTTTGATAAAAATATCTTTCACCCATGATGTCCATTACTATAGGATCATCCTTACAAAGTCAAGAACAAAATCATCTTCAAAAGATAGATATTTGATAAAAAAATATTTCACCCATGATGTCCATTACTATAGTAGGATTAGACTTACAAAGTCAAGAACAAAATATCTTTTAGAATTTTGTACACAATCACACTAAGGCCTTAAGCCTACTTAATTACATAAGACAATGCCTAATAACCAACCATATTAAATGAGTATCTGAAAGAGCAATCAGACAGGATTATAAGTCACTTCCAAAAGTTTGCAAAATATGCCCTTGTTCATGAAAGGGTGGTTGGTGATCCTTATTCAGCTCACCCTCTTCCTTCGCCTGGATGAACCATTGACCAAATTCCATCTGAAGCCCTGCCTTTGAGAGGCCATCAATAATTTGGTTCTTCTCCCTGTAGACATGTTGAAAGAAAATAAAGTTAAAAACACAAGTGATTCCTTTTATCTCATCAAATAAAGGCTGCAGTAAGTAGGATGACATAGAATTTCCCCTCCTCACCCTTTTGATTACAAGCATGAAATCTCCAAATATTTGTAGGGATGTGATTCCTTTCTCACCAGCTAGAGTGAGGAGTAGTTTCAAGTCCATTAACTTTGCATAATTATTTTTACCCCGACCCATGCCCTTTCTAAACTTTAGAGAATGTGACTCCTTCATAAATATACTACCACCAGCACAACAACTCTATGTTGGATCCCCTTGAGAGAAGGTTTCATCGAAGTAATCCTATGGCTTTGACTAGTCCACATACTCCACCACTATCTTTCAAACATGTTTTTCCAACTTTTGCTGTCTGAAACTACTGAGAATAATCAGACCCTGGGATGCACATTGGGTTAGTGGAATGAATCTGTCCTAAAAAAGACATGCATTCCTTGTGATCCAAATATCCCAAGCCAGAATCAAAGGCAATATTTTAACCTTGTTTACATTTGAATTCTCACACCAAAGCTTTAGACCTTCATCAATAGTGTTTCCCTTCAAGCCATTTTAATCCCAATTAAGGCCTCCACTTCTAGAGATACAATGAGTAGGAACAAATCATAATGAGATCAATGATTCTCTCCTCATTCAATTTACACAAGGGACATCTTCCAGGGCCATGCTTATTCCTCTTCTGTAAGAAAATGCCTAATAACCAGCCATATTAAATGAGTATCTGAAAGAGCAATCAAACAAGATTATAAGTCACTTCTAGAAGCTTGCAAAATATGCCCTTGTTCATGAAAGGGAGGTTGGTGATACTTATTCAAATCACCCTCTTCCTTCACCTGGATGAACCATTGACCAAATTCCATCTGAATCCCTACCTTTGAGAGGTCATCAACAATTTGGTTCTTCTCCCTGTAGACATGTTTAAAGGAAATAAAGTTAAAACACAAGTGATTCTTTTTATCTCATCAAATAAAGGCTGCAGTAAATAGGATGATAGAGAATTTCCCCTCCTCATCCATTTGATTACAAGCATGGAATCTCCAAAGGTTAATGTACCAGTCCTCTTAGTATTGATATTGTTTGTTTTTTTAAATACCTACAACACAATATCTATTGCGACGTCTTGGAGTGTCACTCCCATAGAAACCACGTCGGATCTGATACCTCTTCATGTCACTCTTGCCACATCCTAGACATCTCTCTTTCCACCAATAAGACATATCTCTTTCCACCTCAAAGACGTTGCTCTTGCCACCTCAAAGACGTCGCTCCTGCCACCTCCAAGAGTGTCACTGCCATAGAAACAAGGTCGGAGCTGATACCTCTTAATGTCTCTCTTGCCACCTCCAAGATGTTTCTCTTTCCACCTCCAAGACGTCGGTCTTGAAACCTCCAAGATGTCTCTCTTGCCACCTCCAAACCATCTCTCTTTCCACCTCCAAGCCGTCACTTTTTCCGCCTCCAAGCCGTCTCTCTTGCCACCTCCAAGCCGTCACTCTTGCCACCTCCAAGACGTCGCTCTTTCCACATCCAAGACGTCTATCTTGCCACTTTCAAGACGTCGGTCTTGCCATGTCCCAGACGTTGGGCTTACGACGTCTATATGGGGGTGGGACAGTCAAATCTAGGATGACACGTGTCTGCATGAAACGTCGGAATCAAGACGAAATTTATGTCATCGAAAAAGATGTAAATTCTAACCTTGTACAAAATCTACTGCAAACAGATATTCAGAAAAATAATAGAAAATATACAATGGAAAATACAAACATTACACAGAGATTTTTCCCCTGGAAACCCAAATCGGGAAAAACAACATATTCTATATATTATTCATAGTGATACATTGTTTACAATACAATATACATATAGGATCTAGCGACATCCAAAAACCTAACCCAATGACCTAGATTAGTCCAAAACCCTAATTCCTTAACCGGAAATAGAAAACCATCGACAAAAACCATGTGCCGAAAAACCACTTAAATACATGACATGTTTCCCGAGGAAGGTGTCATTTACTAATGCAAAGAATATAACACATGCCCAACATTCTCCCACTTGTTGTTTTCTTTGCATACAGGGGGTTACAAGGTTACATAGTCAACAATCCAGGGAAACAATGCCCATGGATCCTCTACACCAAGAGAACTTCTCAGTGCTCACAGATTTTGTTAATGAGTCTGCAACATTCTTCAAAGTGTCCACCTTCATCAGTGATACTTTGTTTTCTTCAATCATGTCTCTCACAAAGTGATATTGAACATCAATGTGCTTTGTCTTTGAATGATAAGTAGGTTTCTTCGCCAGAAAAATTGCACTCTGACTGTCACACTCTATCCTTACAGCTTGTTGTACCAACCCAATACCTGAACACAATATTTGTAACCATACTGCTTCCTTACTTGCATGAGTGGCTGCCATGTATTCAACTTCTATAGTTGAAAGTGCCACTACAACCTGTCTTTTGCTCATCCAAATTATTGATCCTCCAAACAAGTTAAACACATACCCGCTTGTATATTTCCTACGATCCAAATCTCCAGCCCAATTTGCATCCACAAAGCCATATATATCCACCAATCTGTCCAATCCCGGTCTTCCTTCGTAGCACAATCCATAGCTAGCAGTGCCACGCAAATACCTGAAAACTCTTTTTACTTTTGTCCAATGCTCCTTCCCTGGTTTTGACATATACCTGCTAAAAAATCCCACTGTATGTGCAATGTCTAGTCTAGTACAAACCATTGCATAAATCAAATTGCCAACTGCACTTGCATATGGAACATGAGACATGTCCTCCTCTTCTTCATGTGTCTTGGGACACTGATCCACAGATAACTTTACACCAATAGGAATAGGAACCTTGACTGGTTTAAATTCCTGCATATTAAACCTCTAGAATATTGTCTCGACATATTTTCTCTGATTTAACTAGAGTTTCCTCCTTTTTCGATCTCTTTTAATTTCCATGCCCAAAATGAAATTTGAAGAACCGAGATCCTTCATGCCAAATTTAGAGGACAACTGAGTTTTCACATTCTGGATAATCTCCTTGTTGTTTCCTATCAGCAACATGTCATCCACATACAAGACCAAATAAATCAAATGATCACCAATTAATTTAAAATACACACATCCTTGGTGATTGTTTTAAAACATACATGGACTTTTTCATCTTGCATACCATCTCCTTTCCTTTCACAGCATAACCTTCTGGTTGCTTCATATAGATTTCTTCTTCCATATCCCCATGTAGGAATGTTGTCTTCACATCCATTTGTTCTATTTCAAAATCAAATGCAACAACAAAAAATAACATAAATCTTCTGGAGGTTAACTTGGAAATAGGAGAAAAAATCTCACCAAAATAAATTCCCTCAACTTGGGAATAACCCTTTGCTACTAACCGAGCTTTGTATTTCTCCACTTTTCCTTCTGCATTCAACTTCTTTTTAAATACCCATTTTCTGCCAATGGGATTTCTTCCAGTTGGGAACTCCACTAGATCCCAAGCCTCATTCTTATCCAAAGATGCCATTTCTTCTTCCATGGCCCTTTTCCAGAGATTTCCATCCTCTAAATCCACTGCCTCCCTGACAGTTCTAGGATCATCATTAGTAATAGACAAAGAAAAATTTGAACGGAAATCAGATGGACTATACCTTTCCAGTAGCCTTCTTTCTCGAACCGATCTCCTCAATACTGGAGTATGAGGATCTTCTTCTTCTGATTCATGTTCTTCTATAGAGTCTGATTCATCATCCTTTAAATCAAACTCTATCTTCTCTGGTTCTTCCTTACTTGGTAGGGCTTCCTGTTTAACAACATCCTTCATTTCTCTAAATACCACATCTCGAATATACACTACCTTCTTAGTTTCTAGGTTCCAAAGGTTATAACCTTTGAGACCATCTTTATATCCAATAAAGATACATTTTTCAGCCTTCTTATCCATATTACTCCTGTTTTCCTTTGGAACATGAACATATGCATCGTATCCAAATACCTTAAGATGTGTGAGAGAAGGTTCCTTACCAGTCCATACCTCTTGTGGAGTCATGTCATCCAACGCTGATGAGGGTGATCTGTTGACCAGATAACATGCAGTACCCACTGCCTCTTCCCAGAATTCTTACCCTAACCTGACACCACTGAGCATGCACCCTTATTTTTCCATCAGTGTCCTATTCATCCTTTCTGCAACTCCATTCTGCTGAGGTGTATATGGAGTAGTCTTTTTCCTTGCTATACCACACTTCTTACAAAATTATTCAAATTCATTCCTGCATAATTCTCCGCCATTATCTATCCTCAACACCTTAATTATTTTCTCTGTTTGATTCTCAACAAGAGCCTTAAACTCTCTAAAACTGTCAAAGACTTCAGATTTATTACTCAGGAAATATATCCAAGTTTTCCTTGAGAAGTCATTTATAAATGAGACATAGTACATAGATTTTCCCAATCATGGGAACGACAAAGGTCCAAAAACATCACTGCGAACTAGTTGTAAAATTCCTTCTGCCCTCATTGCACCAGAGGAGAATCTTACCCAATTTTTCTTCCCATATAGACAATGTTCACAGAAATCAAAATCCAGAGAGAAGTTAGACATACCTTCAACCATACCTTTACTGTGTAGCAGTTGAAGACCCTTCTCTCTGATATGCCCCAGTCTTTGATGCCACAACATAACCTTTTCTCCAGAGACTATAAGAGTTCTTTCTTATTCAACTCCAATATCAGAAACAATGGAGCTATTACACCCATCACTAATAGTTCTTCCTAGCAGCTTATATAGAGTTCCAAACCGAACTCCCTTCATCAATACCATTGCTCCTCGAACCATCCTGCAAGTTCCCTTTTCAAATATTGTTTTTACCCCTGCATCTTCCATTTTTCTTAAATAAATCAAATTTATAGCCATACCTGGGATGTGCAGAACGCCAGACAATGTTCTAATCCTTCCATCAATGAGCCTCAACTTGACCCTTCCTCGTCCTATGATTCTGGTTGTCGAATCATTACCTAAGAAAACATTACCTCCATCATACTTTCATATTCCCAGATCCACTCCCTGTGGGGAGTCATATGAAAGGATGCACCAGAGTCAACCAACGATGCTTCATGATCTGCATGTGTGCTTGAAGAGGCCAAGTACACATCCCCTCCTTCTTCCTTGTAGGTCTTTTCTTCCATAGAAGAAGATTTTTCAGATCCCTTCTTTTTCTCAACTTTGGATCTACACTGCTTCTTGTATTGCCCTTATTTTCCACATCTCCAACATACCCTTACAAACTTTCTGGGAGATTTAGATCTACCCTTAGAATTAGATCTCCCACTTGAGAAATTAGATCTATTTCTTTCCTAGGAACGTCCTCTTGCAAATAATGCATCTATGCTATGTCCTTCCATATTCTTCCATCTCATCTCCTTCGACAACAAGGATGCAACCACTTCTTCAAACTTCAAATAAATTGTATTACTACCTATGGCCACAATCAGACTATCCCACGAGTCTGGTAAAGAACACAACAAACTGATACATTTATCTTCATCTGAAATTTTAATATCAACATATACTAACCAACTTACCACAGTATTTAATGCGTTCAAATGATCTGCCACAGAGTCTCCATCTCTCATCCTTAGGTTATACATCTTCTTTCTCAGGAATAGTTTATTTACCATGGACTTAGACTGATACAAATTCCCCAACTTTTCCCATAAATCCTTGGCTGTAGCTTCCTCTGACACATTCAGTAATACTTAATCAGAGAGACACATTCAGATTATTCTCTTTGCCTTCCGATCCAACTTTTTCCAGTCATCTGCAGAAGTTCCTGTAGGTGCAGTACCTGGATCTACCGTGATCCATTGATCTCTGTCCACCAAAAAATCTTCCATCTTGAGCTTCCACAACTCAAAATTTTTCCCATTAAACTTCTCGTTCTCCATCGTCAAATTTCTTTCCATTTCTTTTCACTTGAAGAACAATACCACATATCTCCCACTGTAACAAGGCTTATCACAGTCCCAAGCCAAACCCTTGACCACAAAGGCGTCCCCCTGAAGCCAATAAAGCTCTGATACCAAATGTAAATTGTAACCTTGTACAAAATCTACTGCAAACAGATATTCAGAAAAAGAATAGAAAAGATACAATGGAAAATACAAACATTACACAGAGATTTTTCCCCTGGAAACCCAAACTGGGAAAACCAACATATTCTATATATTATTCATAGTGATACATTATTTACAATAAAATATACATATAGGAGCTAACGACATCCAAAACCCTAACCCAATGACCTGGATTAGTCCAAAACCCTAATTCCTTAACTGGAAATATAAAACCATTGGCAAAAACCATGTGCCGAAAAACCACCTAAATACATGACATGTTTCCCAAGGTAGATTTTTTTTTTCGGGGGCACTGCCCCCGGACCTCCGCACGGGGGGATCCGCCCCCCTACACCCCCCAAGGGGGGGGCCTAGAGGCCCTGCCTCTAACCCCCTTATGCACCCAACGCATATTCTCAAACACTACTACTCATGCAAAGAATATAACACATACCCAACAAAAGCGATGTCATGTGACATGACATTTGAGGGAGTCCGCTGTTTGTAGTTCTCCTGACAATATAAAGTGGAAATTGTGCCGAACGCGTCGTCAAAATTTGACCCAAATTCACTAGTATATATATATATATCTATCTCTCTCTCTCTCTCTCTCTCTCTCTCTCTCTCTCTCTCTCTCTATATATATATATATATATATATATATATGAATGATGAGGATGAACTGGGTGGAGAAGAAATGAAGACTGAAAGTTTTTGTGAGATTGACTGCTAAGGTTGGTGCCTGAAGATATTAAGTTGGTTCTCAAAAGGATTGGTGTCCTCATCTATTTGTAGGTTGGTACCTACAAAGGATTGTTGTTCTCATCTATTCATAGGTTGGTGCTTGGAGTCATTGAGTTTGTGCTCAAGGTGATTGATGTCATCATCTATTTGTAGGTTGGTTCCTACAGAGGATTGGTGTCATCATAGAAAAATGTTTACAAATGAATTGATATTTATTTGTGAAATATTTTTTGTTTTCTCCCAATCTGTGTTTCCACCTCAGATATCTGTGTTTAGGGAATGCGTTAATTAATAGTGTGATATATATTCAGTTTAATTATGGTAATATAAAAGTGTTTGAATTAGTCTTTAGGAGAAAAATAAAGTAAAATGTCCAATATTGATTCACCCCCCCTCTTAGTACTATTAAATATTTCAACATTTGGTTTTAGAGTAGGCTCCTTTAG
Source organism: Picea engelmannii (assembly GCA_009831015.1). Classification (NCBI taxonomy): domain Eukaryota; kingdom Viridiplantae; phylum Streptophyta; class Pinopsida; order Pinales; family Pinaceae; genus Picea; species Picea engelmannii. The sequence continues at coordinate 1,007,079 of ML777572.1, forward strand.
CAACAATCTAACCACTGGAAGGTATATCCTAGCGGGTCACATGGACAAACATGATAAATTATCCTTAAGAAAATATCCATACTTCAATGGAATAGATTATTCCTTACAGAGCATTAAAATGAGAGTGTATTTATAGTCACTAGGGTATGATGTCTGGGAATCAATCGAGAATGGTTATGAAACTCCAAAAAATCCGCTCTTTGATATAGGTGAAAAGAATCTCAAGAAAAATAATTCAAAAGACATGAATGCAATTCTTGAAGGATTATCAAAATCAAAATTCACTAAAGTCATGCACTCCAAATCAACAAAGGATATGCAGGATAAACTGAATAACACTTATGAAAGAGATGATAAAGTCAAGCAATAAAAACTACAAACTCATAGGAGTCAATTTGAAATCCTGAAGATGGATGAAGAAGAAAACATTGCAACATATCTTCTTCGTGTGGATGGAATTGTAACCATCATCATATGGTTAGGTGAAATAATGGATGACAAATTTATTGTGAAAAAAGTACTCATGTCACTTCCTATGAGATTCAATCCTAAGATATCAACCCTTGAAGATAGAAAAGATTTGGAAAAATTAACAATGGATGAATTGCATGGGATTCTTATATAATATGAGATGAGAATAGGAAAATAAAACATATTTAAAAAGGAAGAAACATTCAAAGCCCCAAAGAATACCAACAAAAGAAAAGAAATATCAAGTGATAGCTCTAATGTTGATTCTGATGCAGAAGAAGCGAACTTTGTAAGAAGGATCCAGGGAGGAAATGGAAAATATAAAGGTAAGCTTCCTTTCAAAATTTTAAATTGTGTATAAGTAGGACACTTTGCTGCTAAATTCCCTCATAACAAGAACAAGGATAAATATGATTTTAACCCTAATGAAAGAATAAAGAATAAAACTCAAAAGAAAAAATACTTCCAGAAACAAAAGAAGAATCTCTATTCCAAAGAGAACAACTATTCATCTTCTAAAAGTGGTGAAGAAATTGAAGAAGATTTTTTGTTCATGGCCCTAGAAACAGATTCCAATGAAAATGAAGACAATAACAACATCCCATAAATTGGAGAAAATGATCATGTGGATGTTGATCTTGAAGGAGAATTACTCGGTTCTCTATATGAAACAAAAAGACTCAGAAGAAAGAATAAACATTTGAAGGAATAATTATCACACAACTCTCATCTAGTATCACAATTAGAAGAACAAAAGAAAATTGAAGAGGAAACAAAAATTTAACCGTAGAACAAAGAAGAAGATTGTGAAAAACTTGAAAGGGAAAATGCTTCCCTAATGAAGGAAATTGATACACTTATAGATGAGCTGAACAACAGTAAAAAAATTGAAAATAGTTCCATGATGTTAGACAATATTCTCAATATCCAAATATCACCATTCGATAAGGTTAGACTTGGTTACATTCCTAGCTCCAAAATGCAAAAAATCAAAGAAGAACCTAATATCTATATGCTATGGCTTTGGAAAATCCCATTGAATAAGATGAGAACACCAATGAGGCCAAGCATGACCAGAAAAATCCTATCGTCATTCAAAAAAAGAATGAATTCATAAGGGTGATGACACCAACAAGGCCAATTGTGAACATGTATGAATATATATTTCTTGGTAACTATTTTTCATGCAATAATTTTGGACATAAGGCAATAAAATGCAGATCATATCCAAGGAATGATCAAAGTTAAATGGAGGCATGTACAATGCTTCAAGAAATAATTATGTGTACAACCAAGTTAAAAATCATGTTGACAACAGAAACATAAATTCATTTTCTCCAATACTTAACTACGATATTGAATGTTAAAAATTCCATGACTTTGACCATAAAGCTTAGGATTGAAAAATTTGGATACATGTCCCCATTTAAAACCATAATGTTTTCATCAATACCACCAAAGTCTGGAAGAAGAAACAAGAGAATATATCTCAGGAAGAATGTGATTTATTAATGCATGCTCAAGACAAATAAAGCTATTGGTACATATACAATGGATTCTCAGGACATATGATTGGTGATAAAAACAAATTCCTTAAGCTAAAAAGGGAGAAGGGAGGAAGTGCTTCAATTGGAGATAATAAATCTGCTAAGATAATTCAGAAATGTAAAGTCAACCTTGGAAGTCAGAAGGCCACAACAAAAAATGTTCTGCTAGTTGAATATTTAAAGCATGACCTTCTAAGTGTTAGTCAGTTGTGTGACCAGGGACACACACTCCTGTTTAACTCCCAGGAATGCAAAATAAGAAAAGAATACGCTGACAAATTTGTAGAAACAATAATATTCAGAACTCCAAACAATGTATACATTCTAAATAAATTTGGAAGAGAAGTATGTTGTGTGGGACAAACATATGAAAACTAGTTGTGGCATAAGAGAATGGGACATATAATTTTTAAAAACGTATTTAAGGTCAGTAACAACCAGATAGTAAGAGGCATGCCAAAAATCATCAGGCCCTCAAACCCGATTTGTAAACATTGTCAACATGGGAAACAAGAAAAAGTGAGATTCAAAACCAAGGAATATTCAACATCAAGACCTTTGGAGCTCATCCACATTGATCTCTATGGGCCAACCGAATCACAAAGTCTACAAGGTAACTGTTATTTCATGCTACTCATTGATGAATACAAAAGAATGACTTGGGTAGCCTTTCTCAAGAATAAATCAAAATACTTTGGGAAATTTAAAGCATTCAAAGCATTAGTTGAAAATGAAACATATTTGAAGATCAAATTCCTAAGATAAGATAATGGAGGAGAATTCACCTTAGACGAGTTCAATGAATTTTGTGAAGGTCACGGTATAAGAAGATACTTATTAGCTACAATAACCCCTCAACAAAATGGATTGGCTGAAGAGAAAAATATGATTGTACAAGAAATGGCCAAAACTATGCTAAATCAAGACAAACTGTCAGATATATTTTGGAGGAATGCAATTTACAAAACTATCTATATTTTGAATAGAGCAAAGATCCAAGCTAACAGTGAAAAAAATCCATATGAATTATGGAAAGGAATGCCAACAAATGTCAAACACCTTAATGTTTTTCGATGAAGGTATTTTCCTTGGGTACTCCTCTCAAATAAAATCTTACAAATGTTTAAATCTGATATTAGCAAAAAATTTGAAAGTGAAAATGTAAGAGTGGATGATGAAAAGCTTGGAAGGATCAAGGTGAAAACAAATGACCAACCAAAAATAACAAGCTATAATGAAGAAGAAAAAGACAATGAGGAAGATAATGCAAAAGAAGAAGAAGAAGAAGAAGAAGAAGAAGAAGAAAAAGACTATGAGGAAGATAATGCAGAAGAAGAAGAAGAAGAAGAAGAAGAAGTTCCTAGACAAGACACAAAACCCCCCTTGAGATATGTTCAAAAGAACCACCCCAAAGAACTAATTCTTGGTGATAACAACTGAGGTGTCCAAACAAGAAGGAAATCCGTAAGATAATTAGAACATGCAAATCTATGTATGTTGTCTAAAATAGAACCTACTAACTTAGAGGAGGCTATCAAACATGAAAACTAGGTTAATTCTATGAATGAACAATTAGATCAGATTGAGAAAAATGAAACTTGGGAGTTATTTCCTAGACCAAAATACAAGAACGTAATTGGCACCAAGTGGGTCATTAGGAACAAACTAAATGAGGATGGACAAGTAGTGAGGAATAAAGAAAGGCTGGTATGTAAAGGATATGCTCAAGTTGAAGGTGTAGACTTTGATGAAATTGTTTCTCCAGTAGCGAAACTAGAATCCATTAGAATGTTCCTGGCATTTGAAATCTACAAGAGTATCAAAGTCTATCAAATGGATGTTAAATATGCATTTCTAAATGGAAATTTGGAAGAAGAAGTATTCATTAAACAACATAAGGGATTTCAATTGACAAAAAATCAAGATTATGTGTGCAAACTGAAGAAATATCTCTATGGTCTGAAACAAGCACCTAGAGCTTGGTACTCAAGGCTTGATAAGTGCCTACAACAAAATGGTTTCAAGAGAGGAACTGCAGAAAGTAACATCTACATCAAAGAAGAAAATGGAAATATGATTATCATTGTGGTCTTTGTAGATGATATCATATTTGGAAGAAACTTTAATTATTCGAGTCAAGGGTTTTCAAAGGACATGAAAAAATAATTTGAGATGTCCATGCTAGGTGAGTTGTCCTTCTTCTTAGGTATGCAAATATCTCATTCAAATAAAGGCATATTCATTTCTCAGACAAAATATATTAAGGAGATGTTAAAAAAGTTCAATATGGAAGATTGCAAGCTTGTTAGTACTCCAATTATTACATACTGCAAGTTGAGTAAGGATGATGAATCACTAGAGGAAAATCACACCATGTATAGATCAATGATTGGTAACCTTTTATATGTGACTGCATCAAGGCCTGAAGTCATGCAAGCTGTTGTATTGGTTGCAAGATTTCAATCTACACCAAAAGAATCGCATGTGGTGGCAGTAAAAATAATTCTCATACACCTGAAGGGAACAATGTATTTTGGACTGTGGTATCCAAAAGGGGATAATTTTACTCTAAACACATAAATTGATGCAAATTGGGCAGACAATGTTGATGAAAAGAAAAGAACAAGTGGAGGAGAATTATTCTTGGGTAGATGTTTAGTATCCTGGTTAAGAAATAAAAAATATTCAATCTCATTATCCACAACAGAAATAGAGTACATTGCAATAGCATCTTGTTGAACACAAATCCTTTCAATGAAGCAAGCATTGCAAGACATTAAAGTAGAATACAAGCATCCAATTTCTATACTATGTGACAACACTATCTCCATAATTATTTCCAAGAACCCAGTGATGCACTCAAAGACAAAACATATCGCAATCAAATATCATTTTCTAATGGATCATATGAATGATAAGACTGGCAAGTTGGACTATGTTCTGACCAAGGAACAAATTACATATATGTTTACCAAATCCCTACCTAGAGATAAATTTGAGTATCTCTAACAGAATATGGGAATAATTCCCATCTCTCAGTAAGAGTTCAGCTAAAAGATGTTGGGAGCTGAGTAGAATCAAAAGATCAGGGGGGGAGTGCATATGATTGCACATTGTAGAAGCATAAGAGTAATGTGATAGGGGGAGATGGTCATAGCGACAAATAGTTTTGTCCTTGATGTCGAAGGGGGAGAGAAAGAAGAAAATCCATAGGAGCATACTTTTAGGGGAGAAAATCAATGGTAGAGTCTCCATCAATGAAAAAGGGGGAGTTTAATGAGCAGATTGTCATTGATGTCAAGGGTGTGTCAGTCACAATAAGGAATAGTTTGGCTTGACTAATTGAGAGTATCAAAGCTAGAATATAATTTAAATTAGAAACATGATCATACTTGCTTCTGCAAATATTGTTAATAAGGTGTGCTTGAGGATAACAGGTCCAAGGATTGAACCTGTAGACATAAAAAGGAAGTGTAGTAGAGCACATGGACTGCATCAACAAAGGATCGGAGAAGGACTTCAATTGAAGATACATGATCAAGATTAAGTGTGGTATAAATTCAAGGTTTAAATCCCCTTCTGTGTACAAACAAGACTATAGAAGAACCAAGTCGAAAACCCTTTTGTAGACAACAAGGAATAACAATCATAGGATCCAATTAACAATAAAATTATGGACCTTGATTATATTGGATAGGGAGATGGTTGACACTTTAATAAAGGAATGGTAGACATTATACCTGGGAGAAACCTTCCAATATTTATGACCCACATCATCATGGACATCGCCCATTGACGATATTCCTTTAGCTTGGATTTTGACTAAGTCCGAGATCTCGAGATCTGGTGGTTCGATACATGTGGCTCCAAGAAAAACACTGAAATAGTTCTCATAAGTGTACAGTCAATATTGAACCGAAGAACCAGATCGATGACCCTTGTCATATCAGATCTCGACCATTGGAGGTTCTATGATGTCGAAAAATTGCTAAGTCCCGATATCCCAAGATCCCAAGATCTAAGAAACATCGGTGTGACATAGGAAATCCCACATAGAAAGTAAATTGTGGATGCAAGGTCCCACAACATGTCTAAAACTTTGAAAAAAACCGACGATGAAGATTAAATATTAGAGCCACTAGATCGATGACTCTCGTTACAATGAACCTAAATGATCAGATATTCTAAGGTGTTGGATGGTGTGTTCAGTCCTGACATCCTGATGCTAAAAAATATCAACATCCCATATAGAAAGTGACATGTGGAGATAAGATCACCGAAGAAGATCAAATCTTCGAATCTGAGACCCTCGTTGCAGTGGACTGCGGCCATCAACTTGTTTTAGTGTTGGAGGTTGTAGTAAGTCTCGGTTTCCCGATGATGAGATACGTTAGGATGGCGTAAGTAAACCACTTAGAAAGTGAAATTTGTCCCATTTAGAGGATGACACATGTTAGGGTGCATTTGATAAGTAACATGTATGCAAAGACTTAAGGAAGGTGACATGTGGATACCGATCATCAAGAGACACATGGCACATCCATGTAAGCAATGTATCCACATAGGATATGACATGTGGCAAGCACATTGTGACCCTGGATCAAAAGAAGAGAAACAATGATCCATTATCAAGGAGGAATAGATCCAACCATCTATCTAAAAGGTAGATTAATGATCTATATTTATTGCGTATCATGAAAGTGTGGATAAGTTAATGTTCAAGAATATCATAGAGGAAGATATCGTGACCATTGATCACCAGCGAGATCAACGGTCTAGATCATTGCATATTGCAACCATCAAAAGTTTTGGGTAGTTGAGAGTGTTAAAAATTCTTGACGTCCCGGGACCACTATACGTGGAAGCCATCTGTTGAAATTCATAGATCTGCGACCAAGGTTGAACGCGTACATCCATGAAACCTAGCAATGGTTATAACACCGGTCACATGGAGAATTAGTGCCAGGGAATTAACACTTAAGGGAATAAGAACCAGGTTATCAACATGTGACACGTGGGAGGTCCACACAAAAACCCATGTGGAAGCTACACCAACAAATTAGCCAAATCCAGTGTTAAGGGCTTGGTGAACCTGTGAATTATGCTTCATTAGCGCCATGTCAGTGAAACATGTAAAAAAATGAATGGTACACGTAATGGGATGATGTCAACTCCATGTCATCAATGGGACCCAACACATATGTCATGCTAGATCCCAGATGTTGGCCCAAATAGAATGGAAGAAAAGTAAAAGGCTAGTGGGACTGATGCCACGGTGACCTTGGTGGTCCCCATGGATACAAATATGAACATTGCGAACTATCCAAGAACGATCAGATGGTCACTGTGTGTTGGATTTGAATTATGTGTACAAAAAAATATCGATGGTCAATATTTAAAGCGGAGAAAGATCCAATGGATGCTGAGTAACTGCGCAGAACAAGGAAAGAATTTGAGGCTATTTCGAGCTTGATTTAATTGAAATTAGGGAATTGGAGCTGACCTTGTGGAGTTGGACTCGAGTGAGGAGTTGGACTATGAAGGTGTAATTTTGGGGATCTGAAACAAAAAAATGAGAGGAGTGAAGTTCATATCTCATGAAATGCGTGGAGAAGAAATGAAGACTGAAATTTTGTGTGAGATTGACTGCTAAGGTTGGTGCCTACAAAGGATTGGTGTCCTCATCTATTTGTAGGTTTGTGCCTACAAAGGATTGGTGTTCTCATATATTCATAGGTTGGTCCTTGAAGGCATTGAGTTGGTGCTCAAGAGGAATGGTGTCCTAATATATTTGTAGGTTGGTGCCTACAGAGGATTGGTTTCCTCACAGACAAGTTTTTTCAAATGAATTGATATTTATTTGTGGAATATTTTTTGTTTTCTCCCAATATGGGTTTCCATATCAAATATATATGTTGTGTGAATGTGTTAATTAACACTATGATATATGTTCAATTTACTTATGGTAATATACTGAGTGTTTGAAGTATTATTTAGGAGAAAAAGAAAGTAAAATGTCCAGTACTGATTCACCCCCCCTCTCAGAACTGTTAAATATTTCAACATATCTCAATGTGTTTGTTGTGTTTATGTTGAACCAAAGCATTAGAAAAATTGATGGAACTTTGATTGTTAGACTAGAGGGTGGTCAGATATTACTATTGGAATCCAAACTCTTAAATTTTTTGTCAAAGCCACAAGGATTCTTTACTTTCATTAACCATTTCTTATTACTCTGAATCTGCTGAAGAAAGAGAAAGAGCCTTTTATTTCTTACAATCCCAAGTGGAAAGTCTAGAACCAAAAATGAAAACATAACTTGTAGTAGAATTTTGATCATTAGGGTCACTATCCCGATCAGAATCAGTGAAACAAACCAACAAAGGAGTCCCCCCTAAGCTGTAATGTATCCCAAACTAAATTGTAGCCTAGATATACTGAAGTATCCTTTTTGTTTCTTTCCAATGGATTTTATGGGGTGTTTGCATATACTGGGAAACAATACGAACAACAAAGGAAATATCAGGATATGTATGAGTCAAATACAAAAGGATACCAAGTAAATAATGGTACAAATTGGCATCTACTTCAGGTTTAGTATAGGTACTAGCAAGTTTGAATCCAAAATAGAAGGTAGAAGGGGTTGCTTTACAATAATCCATGTGAAAGAGATGAATAAAGTCACATGAATACTTAGATTTCGAAAGGAAAATTCCTTCCTTGGTTTGAAATACTTGAAGGCCAAGAAAATAATGCAAATATCCTAATTCTGTCATTTCAAATTTCTTCTTAAAGATGAATTTCACATAGGTTAAAAGTTTAGGGCCATTACTTGTGAGGATAATATCATAAACATAAAGACCAAGTATTATGAGATGGATTCCTACTTTCTTGGTATAAACATTAGGATTACAATGACATATAGAAAAACAAGTGTCAAGAAGAAAGTTATCCATTTTAGCATACTAAGATTGAGGAGCTTGCTTAAGACCATAGATATATTTAATAAGGTGACATATAATGATGAAGTCATTTTGAACATATCCATGAGGTTGTTCCATGCATATTTTTTCTTGCAGATCCCTATGTAAGAAGGCTAACATCCATATGATGGACCACCCATTTATGTGAGGCAACAAGGGCTAGAACAAGATAGATATAATTGATTTTGGCTACAGGGGAAAATGTTTCATTATAGTCAATTCCTTCAAATTGAGAAAAATCTTTGGTAACTAATCAAGCCTTATGTATTTCAACACTTTCATTTGGTGAATACTTATTTCTACATACCCATTTACATCTGACAATTGTTCTTCCTTTTCGAAGAGGTACAAAATTCCAGGAATCATTTTCCATTAAGGAACAATATTCGTCATTCATTGTTGTGTCCCAATATGGATGTCTAGAAGCTTTTGCAAATGTTTATGGATCACAAGTTTCTGAAACTTGAGCCAAAAAAGAGGAGGATCACTAGAACTGTGAACTTGTATGATGATGATTTGTAGCATCATTGATAAGATCACCAACTAATTTTTCGTGTTGAATGGACCCATGTGGGAAGGTGTGGTGTTGATGTAGGTTCAGGTTCAATGGAATCATCTAGATGAAGGTGAGTACAAGGATGTGTATTTTCATCCTCTTTATCATTATCTTAAGTAGAAACTAGAATATGATGAGAAGATGACATATATGTTGAATATGGCTCACAGGAAGAAGATGGCACAAATGATGAATTAGGTTCATAGGTCGAGATATTTTCCTCAAACTTAACATATATTCTAATAATTACTTCATTGGAATGAGGTTTAAGAAGTCGATAACCTTTTACATCTTTAGAATATCCAACAAAATGGACTTCTCACTTTTATGTTGTAATGCTTTCCTTTTTAAAACCAGGAATGTGAGCCTAGGCTGTTAGGATATTTAGATACTTAGGATTTAGTTAAGATCAACTTGGTATAATGTGTTGTTAGGTTAAAGTGTGTTTCTTTAGTATGCATTTGTAATCCAATGGTCACAATTTGTTCCTGACATAAAGTGATCCTGCTGATATTTTGATGTAACTACATAAGATATTCTTTTGTATTTGTATTGGTCAAACCTCAAGAAGGTTATTGTAATATTATTGTATAAATAAGATCAAAATAAATTATTATTTTATTGTTATCCTTATTGTAAAAGTCAAAACAAACCCTCTTAGGGTTGCATCTTTTCGGGCATCAAGTTATGTGTATATATAGAGGTCGAGTTCCTCTCATTTGTATACACACACAACTCACCTTCTCTTGTGTATTTGGAGCATAAAAAAGGAGATCTAACACAAGATGTATTGGTTTCTTGGTCTTTGGTATCCTGGTATTGGTCTATTTGTGGAGAGCTATAACATGACATTGTACTGGTTGAAGGAATCTATACTGGATGATTGGTTGAGGGGTTTTCTCCCCCATGAGGGTTTCCTAAGATATATCTTGTGTTATGTGATTGTTTATATTTAAGTGATCCTATTGCATGAAATTGTTAATGAATGTTAAATAAGATAACTGTAACTTCTAAAATTATAACATGGTATCAGAGCAGACCTAAATATAAGACAGTTCACATTTATAGAAGAAAAAAGGAGTCATTTTTCTTGATAGGAGTGGTTTCCGTACAAGACAAAACCACCAATGAGTGCACCCTAGTGGAGCACATATTTAGCCTGGATCAGATCTTCAGAATTTGAATTTGTGATTTAGGGGCAAGATGAATACCAGAACCAAGGTTGATGAGAAGCTGGAGGGAGCTGACAAATTCAGATCCTGGAGGTACAAAGTATCCCTCCTCCTAGAAGAACATGATCTAGAGAATTTCACTAAAGAAGAGGTTCAGAAACAGATGGAGATAAGGCTAAAGAAAATCATAAGAAGGATATGGTAAAAGAAAAGAGGATTATTGTAGAATCCATTAAGGACCATATTATTCATCACATATCTTCATTATCCACTCCAAAATAAATGATGGATGACTTAACCCAACTTTTTGAAGGAAACAACATCAACCGAAGAATGACCTTGAGAACTCAGTTAAAGAACATGAGGATGCAAAATTTAGAAATCATCCACTCTTACTTCTCAAGAGTGAACTAGATCAAGGAGAAGATAGAATCCATTGGTGATACAATGAATGGATAAGGAATGGTTATGACCACCTTGAATGGCCTCCAAAGGTCATGGGATGCATTTATTCAAGGGATATGCTCAAGAAGGAATCTACCCAAGTTCAGTAGGATATGGGAATATTGCAACCAAGAAGAAGCAAGGACGAAAGAGAGAGAAGAGAAGATGATAGATGATGATCAATCCCTAGCCACCCACACCAGTAAAGGAAAGAGCAAGAAATAACTCTCCTCACCCAAGAAGTTTCAGAAGGGCCGAAGAAATAACCCAAATACAATATGTTTCTATTTTCAAAAAATGGGACACATTTCTAGGAATTGTTCCCTCATTCAGAGACCAAAGGAAAATAAAGGAGTTAAAAGGAATCATGTTCATATAGCTGAATATGATGAGCCACCCAATAAGGTTGCAAAGGAATATGAATCAAGTGATGAGGAGTATGTTCTTATCTTAGCCCTTACAAGAACTCTCACTCATGGAAGTGACATTTGGCTGGTGGACAGTGGTGCTTCCAAGCACATGATAGGTTATAAAGACTCCTTGTCTAACATTACTCATAAGGATTCACCAAAAAAGGTGAAATTGGGAGATGATTATAAGTATCCGATCAAAGGAGTAGGAGAAGCCTCCTACAAGTTAGACTCAAGAAAGCAAATGAAGATGAAGGAAGTTCTCTATGTTCTTGGATTGAAGAAGAACCTTCTCTCGATTTTAGAATTGGATGAGAAGGGTTACATAGTTGTGTTTTTTGATGGAAAAGTTCTTATGTGTCCTAGAGGGAAGAATTTTGATGATGCTTTGTTGATTGGAGTTCAAGAGGGAGGAATCTACAAATTGAAAGGACGATCAGATTAAACATTAATTCATGACATTGTGAATCCTAATGAATTATGGCATAGGATATTTTATCACCTACATTACAAGGCCCTACCAAGTGTGAGAAAGATGGTGACAGGACTACCAGAGATCTAGGAAAATCCAGATGACGTGTGAAAAGGTTGCACACACGGAATTAATGTGAAGAACTCCCTTCCCAGTAGTGATAGCGAAGCCAAAAGCGTATTGGACATCGTGCACTTAGATGTGTGTGGACTGATGTCACTAACTTCACTAAGCACGTATGTATATTATGTGTATTTTATTGATGATTACTCATGGAAAAATTGGATCTATTAGTTGAAGGGAAATAATGAAGTGTTTGACAAATTCAAAGAATTTAAGGCATTGGTAGAAAACATGACAGCGTGAAAGATAAAGACCTTGTGATCAAATAATGGAGGATAATTCACTTCAGAGGAATTCAAAGAATGTTGCAAGGAAGATAGTATTAAGAGGGAGATTTCTACTCCCTACAATACTAAACAGAATGGAGTAGCAGAAAGGAAGAATCAGATGATCATGGAAGTAGTGAAGGCTATGATCCATGATCAAGATCTACCTATGCATATGTGGGCATAAGCATCAAAGACTGCAGTGTATGTGTAGAACAAAATTCCCCACAAATTACTTGAAAACATGACATAAGAGGAGATGTTTTCATGAGAGAAGATGAAAGTCATCCATCTAAGGATATTTGTCTACCCCATATTTGTGCATGTCTCCTAGGAAAAGGGGAAAAAATTGGATTCATCTAGAAAGAATAAAATATTTTTTTGGTTATAGTGACACATCGAAGGCATACATGATATCTATTTCCGATCAACAAAAAGTTGAGATTAGCCGAGATGTCACCTTTGATGAGAGTGCAACTTTCAAAAAATCAAAACAAGACTATGCAAAAGAGGTTCATGAGGATGAGAATGAAGTTACTAGAGTTCCATAGGCAGAAGAAGTTGAACCATAGGAAGTCATTCATGAGGATAATGACATGGAAAAACATTAGAGGCCATCAGAGATACCTTCTCACAAGAGAAGACTAGATTGGGCACATGAGCTCATCAAAGATGCAAAAAGATATGGTTCCCTAGAAAAATATCTTAGGGAAAGTAAGAAGCTGAAATCGTATTCCATATATGTGGCATGTTTGTGTGATATCATGGATGCAGAACCATCCAATTATGAAAAAGTTGCAGAAAGTAGGGTATGGAAGGATGCCAGAGGGGAGGAATATCAGTCCATAGTAAATAATGATGTCTGGGATGTGGTCCCCAAACCAAAGGAGAAATCAATATTAAGTTCAAAATGGATCTACAAAACAAAACATGCAATTGATGAAAGTATTGAAAAGTATAAGGCTAGATTTGTGGCTCAAGGATTCTCTCAAAAGGAGGGCATTGAATATGAGGAGACATTTCCTCCCATTGTGAGATATACCTCGATTAGGACTATACTTTCATTGGTCTCAATAATGAAATGGAAGGTGTATCATATGGATGTGAAGACAAATTTCTTGAATGGTGAAATCAAAGAGGGAGTATATGTGGAGAAACCATAAGGGTTTGAGGTACATGAAAGGGAGACACATGTGTGCAGATTGAAGAAAGATTTATATGGATTAAAGCAGTCACCCAAAGCATGGTAGGGCAGGATCAACAATTTTCTGATGAGCTTAGGCTTTACAAAGAACAATGTAGATCCTAACCTTTACTTTAAGGTTGTAGATGATGGTTTGGTAATACTACTACTGTATGTGGATGACCTATTTCTAATAGGTGTGGAAAATATCATCTGAGAGTGTAAGAGAAAAATGAATGCTGAGTTTGAGATGGAAGATCTCGGGATGATGCATTACTTTTTGGGTCTCGAGGTATAACAAAGATAGGATGAGATCTTTCTGAATCAAGGGAATTATGTAGTGAAAATCCTGAAGAGGTTCGAGATGTTGGATTGCAAGGTAATGGATACACCTGTGGTATTAAATATGAAGTTTCTAAATGATACGACTTTATAGATTGTGGATGTTACTTTGTACAGGAAAATGGTGGGTTCGTTGATGTACTTTATGAACACGAGACCGTATAAATGTTTTTTTGTGAACACCTTGAGTCAGTATATGAGCAACCCAAGCAGGTTCATTTGGTTGCAACAAAACATGTGATAAGGTACCTTAAGGGTACATTGGATCATGGTCTCAAGTATGTGACAGAACATGAGTTCGAGTTATATGGATATTCATATTCAAATTGGGCCAGCAGTATTCCTGATCGAAAGAGTACTTCAACATATTTCTTTAGTCTAGGCTCCAATATGGTTTCATGGAGCAACAATAAGAAGTCACGTGTAGCACTCAGTACGAATGAGGCTAAATATGTGGCAACATGTACAACATATAGAGAACCAATGTGGATTTGGAAGCTATTGTCTGGGTTATTTGTTCTCAAATTGGAGGCGACCTGCATTTGGTGTGACAACCAGAGTTTCCTGAAGTTGTGAGAGAATCTAGTGTTCCATGAAAGGTCGAAGCATATTGAGATCAAATATCACTATATCAGGGATATGGTGTAGAGGGGAAAAATGAGACTCCAGTACATGACTACCGAGGAGTAGGTTGCAGATGTGTTGACCAAGCCACTATCGAGGATGAAGTTCGAGCACTTCAGGGACAAGCTTGGCATGGTCCCTCTTCATAGGGAGTGACGAGGTACAAATGCATTGCAGGGTAGTGGATGTCCTAGAGACATGTTGTAGCTATTTGAGAGCTAACCACAGAACTTGGATGCATTGAATGTGAAGTCACAAGGGTGCACTTGATGAGGTACAGATGCATTGCGGGGTAGTGGATGTCATGGTGACATGTTGAAGCTATTTGAGAACTACCCACAGGAATTGGATGCATTGGCGGTGAAGTCATGTTGTAGTATGGATATCCGATGATGTATAGATTCATATGTTCAATAGTCAATGGTAATGATCTCGTGTGGCAAAAAATAATACCCTCCTAGTTAAGATGGAATGTTGATATTTTGATGTAACTATGGAATATTCTTTTGTATATGTATTTCTCAAACCTTGAGAAGTTTATTATAATCGTATTGTATAAATAAGCTCAAAATAAATTATTATTTTATTGTTATCATTATTATAAAAGTAAAAATGGCCCCTCTTAGGGTTGCGTATTTCAGGGAGTCAAGTTATGTGTATAAACAGAGGTCGAGTTCCTCTCATTTGTATACACACACAACTCACCTTCTCTTGTGTATTTGGAGCATAGAAAAGGAGGTCTAGTGTAGGAGGTCTTGGTTTCTTGGTCTTTGGTATCTTGGTCTTGGTCTATTTGTGGAGAGCTATAACGTGCCATTGTATTGGTTGAAGGGATATATATTGAAGAATTGGTTGCTGGGTTTTCTCCCCCATGAGGGTTTCCCAAGATATATCTTGTGTTCTTTGATTGTTTATCTTTCAATGATCCTATTACATGCAATTGTTAATGAATTTCAAAGAAGATAACTGTAACTTCTAAAATTATAACAGATCTGACGATTCATATTCTCCCGATCTTAACGACTACATTGATCCGTGGATTAACACTTGATTTATCCATGATATCTATTTAAATACTATGGAGGGTCATTTGATGATGATAAATTGTGAAGAACTCTCTGTAATATTTTTAATTTTTCATTAATAAATTTCCTCGAGTGGCCACATTGGTTGGGGTCGTGGATGTTTCACCACACGGGTTTTACCATGTAAAAACATTGGTGTGTTGATATTTGATATGTTTGTGTGAGTGGTTACTAAATGTGTTTGCACTTTTTTATAATACATTTGTTATCGAACATGGTATGAAATCGCATTTGAAGACCCTCTCCCATTTTAGATTGAGATCTTGAAGCCGTGTTGCTGCATCTTTGGTTTCTGATATTTCTATACATTTCTAGTCTGAGAGGACTATTCCATTACGTCTGGAGCACTCATTTCAGTTATGATATCTTTTCATTTCACTTTCCCAAGATACGACCATTTTAGTCAGATCCATAGGTATAAAGCATGGATATGCCCCTTTTAATTTTTTACAGAGATAATATTTTGGTTTTATATGCTCTTTTCCATGCTTTCTGGGAAATCTCAACAAATCATAAATATAAAAGAAAATTTTTTGTTGTTTGCATATTCTCTTTGTCATGTGCTCTGTGCAATCTCGAAAAATCAGAAATAGAGAGAAAAATTGCATTTTCTGGGTAAGCTAACCGAGATCTAACCCTTTTTGCTGTCTAGAAGATAAATTTATTTTTCTATGTGAACACATGAAAATAAATTTTTTTGAGCACGCACTCCAAGTCCATCTTCCACAACAACAACACCCATCCTCCTTCTTAAGATTATAATGTGATTTTCACTAGCTCACTTGGTTAAAATTTGCTTTACTTAGTAAGAGATTTTGAGTTCAAGTCTATTTTTTGTTACTTTTTGAAAGAGTTCATGCATTCATTATAAAGTGAATTCCACTTAAATTATCAATGTGAATCACTATAAAGTAGCTTTATTATTTGTTTTTTAGTTACTTTTTACATGCAACTTTAATTTAGAAAGTAACTTCATTATAAAAACGATTCCCACTTATTCTATAAAAGTGGTTCACCTCATAAACAACTTATTTGTAAAAGTGGGATTATGAGAAAGTTAGTGAAGGAGGGGCATCACCATGTGGACCAAATTCTACTTTCCACATGGTTCTTTGGTTACTATTTATGCCTTTTTTCAAAAGGGCATAAATTTCACATCTGAAGTATTTTTTTTAGTGTATTTTTTTAAACAACATATTTTTTTGAGAACTTTCCATCCAGACCATCGATTTTGTATTTTAAATCCATATTATCTTCATATTTAATATGGATTCTCCCAATGATCTTTTTCTTACTAGTACCAACTACTTCACATGGAAATTCCATATGGAAGATGTATTAAGAAGTAAAGGGTTGTACTAGATTACCTTGGGAAAAGAACAAGAACCCACTAATGATGAAAGGAAAGTCAAATGGTATAATAATATTGATGAATCACGTGGAATAATTAGAATGTCCATCTCTCCTGATTTAAGGTTTCAACTTAAAAGAATTGATGCCCCTGATGAATCTTGGAAAAGATTCAAGATGTGTTTGGTAAACACAATATTATTCGAGCCCACTAGTTAGAAAACCAGTTAATGAATTTAAGTCCCGATGATTTTTCTTTCATTGAAGATTATTTATCTAAATTCAAAACACTTATAATTTTATGTATAGATTGCAAATTAGATCTGAAGGAAGATCGATGCATATATGTAATTCTTTCCAAGATTGATAGTGCATATTATATCATTGTATCTACCTTTTATGCCAATAGAGAAGCTCCAGAGAGTGCTTATAATGAACCCTCTATTGAGTCTTTTGTGATGCTTTGATTCAAGAGAAAGATGAGCTTGTGAAAATTATATTGATGAACATTGTAGGTACATCCAACAAAGCCTTAGTATCCTAGTATAAATATAAATTCAAGAATCCAAAGAAGCAACATCCTCTCCACAACAACAAGCAAAAAAAAAGGGTACCAAATCCTCTTCACCAACTTTTTCTCCTAATGGTGATAAAGGAGGAAAATACAAAAGTAAGAATATGTTAGAATATTCAAGAATACTGAGAGGGGGGGGGGGGGGGGGGGGGGGNGGTGGTGAATCAATATAGAGTTATTTCAAAAATTTTAAATTTCAAGCACTACATAAACATTAACCATTAATCATGTGATTCATCATCACATAAACTCATACACATTGCACACATATTTTTACGTGGAAACCCAATTGGGAGAAAACCACATAAAAGTTTCTTAAGTGGCTTCAAGATTTTACAAGCACCAACTTGAAGGAAGCATGTTGGTTTAACTATTTCTCACTTCTAATTCTAGGGTTGACCCGGGTTCAAATCTCAATAGGTTTTCAACAAAACCCTCTAAAACTACTAGCTCTCCTAGTAAACAGGAAGGAAAAACAACGCACTGTGCGGTCTCACCCAAGATAGCTTTATGGGTGTCTGTAATGATCAAGTGCTTGCATTCTAGGAATGAGTGGGTATATGGGAGTGTATTCTACCTTATTCATGCATTCGTCATATTATCCAATTAATATTCCTAGGATTTATTCATCTCTTAGGCCATGCATGCATTCTAACATATTTAGCTTAACCATTCATTTGTAAATCAATCATTAAAAAAAGTGAACATGCACTAAACATAACATATAACACAGGTTTTACCATGGTTCACCCCCTCCCAGGCTACATCCACAAAGATTTGGATTTTCTTCTCTTTATTAGGTCTGCTGCAAAATATAGCGCTGCACACATTACATATTCCTTCATACTAGCATGCAAAGGTTCAAGAATCACTATGAGGTGGACTAGATCACACCAAGCTCCTCATCCTGTGATCTAACCATCAAAATCTGTCTTACTCAGCTCTTCTACAACCTTATTACAATCGAAAGTCTCTCAACTTCTCAATAGTATCGAATTGACTAACTCTTGAACCTCTAACCTAGACCTCCTAGGCTCTTATTTATACTAGTTTTTAGGATTATTTATAGCCATTGAAATATTTTTCAAAAACCCTAACCCTAACATGGTTAGGTCTATCTTCCTGTGCGCCACATTTCTTTTCCTCTTGCTTGTTTATTTTCCTTCTTTTTCTGCATGCTTATTTCTTTCTTTCGATTACATGCACTCCAAAATTAGGTCTTCTTTCCAAAATTACGTATTTCCCAAAATAAACCTTCTTCTCAAAAACTGTCCATGCACCAAAAATAACCTTCTTTCTTAGGATAGGCCTACACCCAAAATACCCCCAACACTGACATGTGGCTCATCCTGAGCCACTCAGGTGGTGCGGCTCCCTGAACTACCTTGTCTAAACTAAGGAACTTTTCCTTCAATTCCCTTCCTTTTTCTCTCATCTGCAGAGATTTTCTTTTTAGCGCCTCTTCTTTCTGCGTTGTTATCTCCTCCAACATCGATTCTACACTCTTTTCTTGTACATGTGATCTACTTTTCTTCTCCTCCTTCAACTGTGCAATCATCTCTGTTGCTTGTTCTTGGAGGGGTTCCAATTCTGCTTGTATTTCTTGCTTCTTTGTCTGCGTGATTTTAAAATATGTCTGCAACTTCTTCATGTCCCGAGTTCCCTTCAATCACTCTGTGATGCTTATTGTTTTCTGCCTTTGTTTGAGCTCTTGCATAGCACCGTTGATTGTCTCCTCTTCTTGGTCCCACTATTGGACCTTCTCAGCTTCTTCTAGGATCGTCCATATCTGTGCGGCTCAATCAAATAGTTCTTCTACAACCCTTGCTTCTTTATCCATCTTAGCTATTAGGAGTGAAAATTCTTGCGCTCTTTGTTCTTAGACCTCAGGAGGAGTCATAGGGTTGAGCCTTTCTTTGAGCTCCTTAATCTCTTGCTTGTATTGGTCAATGGTTTGTGAAATGAGGTTGATATTCTCATCTACTCTCTTCTGCGGTGTTTGCGCATTGTCTAGGATGCAATCATAAACCGCTGTCAATCCTTGTTCCAATATATCCACACGTTCTTTCTCCTCCTCCTTCTTCGCGATGAGTTGGTCATATGTAATTTGAAGCATTTCAATGACTCCTCTTCCCACCTCCAATTTTGTTGCATCTGCACGGGCCCTGGACTGTAATTCCTTCATGACACTAGCCTGTAGCTCATATACGACCTTGGTAGTTATTTGTTCCATGATCATTTCCACTTGTTATACCTCCTCTAGGGGTTTCTGTGCAATATTTTGATAAAATATGATCATTTGACGCGTTACCATAAAAGTCTCCTTTCCCTGAAAAATGAACTACACTGTCTCCTCTCCTTCTTTCTACACAGGTGGCCTATGTGTCCTCTCCTATTGCTATGCTATGGCCTGTGATCTAGCTTGAATCCATAGTTGTTGTATGTTCTCATGAACCTCTAGGAGCTTGGATATGATTTCTTCTCGCTATGCTTATGCAATTCATACCACTTCTTCGCCTCGGTCTTGGACTTTGTCCATGACGATATCTGCATCATCCTCTGTTAGGGTGATGTCTGGGTCCTCCATATGATACTTTATTTCCTTGCACGCCTCTTTTTCCTTCACGAGCTTCCTTACTTTCTGCGAGGGCTACACCCCACTTATTGTTCCCTGGGTTGTTTCTTCTCTAGCATGTGAAGTATCCTTCCTTCCAATCCATGGTTGGCTTCCTGTCCTTGCTGCTACAGTTGTTCGCCTTGTTCGTTTGGGTACTACGCTGCTCGTAGTTGGATGATTCTGTGTTGTATCCATTCTAGAATTATCAAACGAGCTACATGTTCATGCTGAAGAGTCTGCTTTAGGCTTGTCCTTAGGCTAATAGGATTGCACTGTGCCTATCCTCGTGGATGGTTTTGTTACTGGTAGATGCCACTACACAAGCCCATCCTTAATGATCCATTCGACTTCCTCTTTGGTGATGCAGTAATTCATCTCCAACCATGCCTTCTTGGGATCCCTCATGGATTGGATCCATACATGATTCCTAGATGCCTTGAAATTGGATATCCCCTTTGTCTTTTTCACTACCTCCATCGGTATATGCCATACATTCGTTGTGTGTTCTGCATGTCTTCTAGCAACATTGCGAAGACTGCGTTATTGACCTACTGTGTCTTGTTATCCTTGGCCTACCAGAGGGACTCATATCTGATCGCGTAGCATTTTCCCATCCTATCTAGGAATGCTGAGAATTTCGGCTCCTACCACCCTGCCAATGCTATTAGGATGATCAAACATGAGTAATGGAACTCATTTCCATTGTCTTGTGTGTCTCTATGGTCTATTGGAAACTGGTTCAACATGTATGGTGCTCAGCTGAACATGACGCCCTTCACGCACTGCGTGGCTACTGTAATAACGCCTGCTGACACTTCTTCCTTGTGGAATTTCTTCAAAAGTTTGCAAGCCATGAGCTTACTGGAGAAACTTGTCATGTTGTCATTAATTTCCTTGATGACAATTCCCCTATTTCCCTAAGTTGTGCCGAACTGCACTTTAACCAGTTCTATGATTTTTTTTTCACGCGCTTTGTTATCCAAATACTCTTCTGGCTGCGTGCCGACTGTGGGGAGTCCTGTGATTTTGGAAATTAATGCCACATCAATATGTACCATCCTATCCATCCAAAGGATGCCACTGTGTATGCGAGTGAACAAATGTTTGACACAGAGTCCAACGTTCTTACCGCGCTTGAAATGCGGTATGTCCAACAAGTTCATAATACCTGAGTTATAGAGCCCCATTATCCACTGCACTGGCTCTAGGATGGGTTTTCCGAGGGTTCCAACTTCCCCTATGTTTATCAAATAATTATCCTCGATCAAATCTGGGAATTTATCAATATCGCACACATCATGGTCAATGTATCTAATCTTAGGTATATTTCCCAACATATCATCCATAGTGATGACTGTGTCTGGGAGATAGGAGAGTGTAACCTCCATGGTGTATGGTGCCTTTCTTTTCTATCCTGCAACAAATGTGCCTACTTCTATTGTGTTTGTATCCTTTTCCTCCCTTCCAAAATATGGTCATTCGGTGATGTCTTCGACCAACACTTCCTCTTGTTCTTGGGATTGTTGCAGTCCCATTGATTCCTTGGGCTTTGGATGTGACTCAGGGTTAGAGTTCGGAATTCCATTCCAGGCCCCGGAGCTCTGTCCTATTTCTCCTTTCTACATAGTTGATGTCTCTTACTCAACCCATTTTAGGCCGATTGACTTCGTATCTGAGGTGGAAACATCCTCCACCTCGACCACGTTCTAGGGTTGTGGCATTCTTTCCTTGCGCCTTTGACCTTTCCAAGTAAATCAGACATACTGGCTTGACGCGTCGAACTTTGGTGGAATCATCCCATCTCAATTTCACACATTGTTATCCACAATTTTGGTCATCATGATGATCTAATGATAATAGAAAAATCAATCTCTTCACTAGAACACTTTCCTGAGAAAAGTTACCTTTTTTCTGCTTCCACAAATCATATTTTTAAGGGAGGTTCGCAGGCTACCTATATATTTTCCTGCGAGAATGCATGATTCTTGCAGGCTGCATTAAGATGGGCTGCGAGGGGTTCACACTGTACCTAACTATTAGGGTGCGAAAATCTTCTAAAGGAAGGAAAAAGATAAATTCTCGAATCTTCTAGAAGGGAATCTTCTAGAAGGGTGAGTTGGCATTCGAATGGTTATCTAAGTACTGGTTTTCCTGATATCTTGGGACCATTCCTATCCAAGTAACTAATCTATTCTCTCCTATATATTGAGGGGAATGCTCATGGAAAAGGTTAGAAGAAAACTAACAAGAGATTGATTGGGGAATTAGTGGAAGATTGTATGAAGGACTGATGCTACAACAGCTAGAGACACCAGCAAGGTTATCAAAAGTGGTTGATCTTCTTCATGCATGAGCAAGTGTGTGTGTCAGAGCTAGGAGCCATCGAAAGGAGGTTTGCAACATCAAGGCTCAGATTGCAAGTTTCACTTTCAATCAATATAATACAGTAATATGTCCCTTTCCCATAAAGCTGATGTCACTTTATTATATAACTCCTTGATCATATATATGGATTAACTATTGAATATATTGAATTGTCTTCACTTTGATTGGTTTGTTTTGTTGTGGTCTGGACGATATAAGAGGTTGGAGCGAAGCTTGGAAAAACAGAGACCCAAGGAAGCGATCATAAGGTATGTACATGGTTCTTGCCTCCTATTTCATTCAACAGTTAAAATCTAGGAAAAGTGTATTATTCTGTCCTATTTTGTTCTAGATCCAGGTGGATCTAGGGAGATCGGTTTGTGTCCGCACTCACGGATTTATCTAGAAACAAAATTGGTGACTCCACTGGGGATCAATCCCATTTTTTTAGTGGCTTTTTGTATTTTCTGTGGCCATTTTCTCTAGTTTCATTATTCTCCTGTTTTGTCAGTCTCTGAGTCTTTAGGGTGACCTGATAGACCTTCTGAGTTCAAAAGCTTTTGCCATTTTTACTCTCATTTTCAAAATTTTTGTCATCTTCAGGAGTTCTCGCACTGCGTTTAAATGTAGCCTGCGAGAATCAATCAGGTTCGTATCCTGCATATAGGGTCCAGTGCGAACACCTCGCACCTTGCTATAAGGTTTCCTGCGAGAATCTTATCTTCTCGCACTGTGTAACACTACTTGCCTGCGAGCAGGATTTTTGAAAATTTTGAAATTGAGTTTTGATTTTTTCAACTGCTCAGATCAGTTGAATTACCTCTTTTGGGCTTATTGGATCATTGATTTATACATCTCTTGCTTTAGTTTGCATGCTCGAACAGTTTTAGGGTTTCAAGGTTTTCTTTCCCTTTGTAGCTTGACTTTCGTTTCTTGGCTCTTATTGGCGAATTCATTCTCTCTGACTTCTGGAGTTGAGTGTGTCTAATTGGCTGAGAACTAGTGATTGGTAGAGAGTTAAGTGATTGGTGTTTCTCATTTGCTTGTTGGTTTGAAAAGAACATTTTCATTTGCATTGAGAAGACTCATTGGTTTGCTTTTTGTTTTTGCTTTCATTGAATAGTTGATTGGGTTGTTATTGCTTGATTCTTTATGATTTGATTTTCTTTTCTCATTAATCAGAGTTCTTTTTGGAAAGTGAACAACAAGTTTTTCTTTCAAAAATATTGTTTTTTATATTTCAGAAAACATTGAAAATCAAATTTTGGATTTTATTGAAGTATTTGAAAAAGACATATAGAGATTGTTCATTGATAAATGATTGTTTGCATTGACATTTGAAAGGAAATTGTGCATTGTATTGTAGTATTGAGGTGATTTGGAAAATTTTCTCTCTCTCCCATAAATAGGATTCATGGAATGAAAAGCGTTATATTTCATCATCATCCTTGCATTATTTGGGTCAGAGTCGCACAACATGAGTTTCACTTCCGTTACCTTTGAGTAAACAACAGCTCTTAAAAACATTTCGTAATCTTAAAATTTATCTAGTAACTCTTTTCTAGGGCTCTTTTACACCAACATTTAGCTAGGCTAGTGCTTTGGAGTAGGAAGAGAGATACACTCTCCAAAATCTCAAAAAACACAATAGCATCTTGAGTTAGGGAGTGTTAAATTCCATTTGCAGCATATTGTCCTGGGACGCCCTTCTAACACAAGGGTCAAGCACTAGGTCGCATTGGTGTTGGCAGTTACTAACCCTGCTTTGTTGACATCGGTGTAGAGATTGCATGTATTACGGGGATCACTCCAAGGTATACCCACAATGATGAGTGGAAGCCTTTGAATTGATTTCAGGCTAGATACCCTACCCTTGCGTGTGGATCGAATTGACGACTGTTCCCCCAGGCTGTACTGTTGTTTGTGGTGACCTTAGTGGCCTATATCTCTAGGTTCTTACCCAAGGTGACTGTGGAGGGGAAAGTCTTCATGGTACCTGGAATCGACGTTGATCAAACTCACTCGGGCTCCTTGGAGGGTATACCCACGATTATGTGTGGGAGCTTGCACCAGGGTGTAAGTCTGTTAAGCAGGTCGTCAACGTAACTTTTCCACCTTAGCCCCGCCCATTCTCGTCTCGTTGTTGCGACGTTGGATTTCATCACCAACTAGTGGCTTCGAAATTAGAAGGTATTGTTTGCTTGGTGATTGCTTCCTAGATTTTTTGTTTACTAGCGCATGTTGCTTGTTACTCGAAGTTGACCATAGGAATTTCTTCGCGGAGCTTGTCACTCGTTTACAATTGCTCCCCCATGGCGTTCTCGTAGAATGCAAGGTTTATCTCCAGAACATCTGGACGATTCTCAACCCTCACCTACTGGTACACTTGAGGGTTCTCCCCATTAGACAGAAGTCCTTGTGGTTACTCCACCACACGGGGAAACAAGTGACGTTCCAGTTGTCACTACACCACCTCTAGAGGTAGAACGAACTGACTCTCTAGAAGATTTTTGAATTACCAATACTAGAGAGGACTATCGCATTCGCTGTGGAGAACGACCTGTTGTGCAATTAAATTCTTCTGACGAAGCCGTTGTTACATCTTCTGAATCAACTGTTGGGCCTTCTCCCGGTGTAGTAGGCCAAGATCCTTTTTGGTCGGGTGATTTTCGATGAGTTCTTTTCGGTACTGGGTCACCCCCTATCTACGAAATCAACCCTCCCGTATCTTCTGAGACATAAACTACACCCAAGACTACCACTTACCGCTTTGTTCTCGCTCCCAAGATGGCTCATCTCGCAAATACTACGAGTGTCCAAACTGAAATTACTGCAGCTACTCTTTCTCCTATCAATACCCAACGAATACCTGATGTCATCCTGACATTACCACCCGATTACCATGCGTTGAATGCTTCCAATCCAACACCTCCGCAAACCCCAGCCGGTTCTCCAGGTGGTCCTCCTTTTCCTGGGCACTCTATTCCCGATTTTATTCCGACACTCCCTCAATTTCCTTCTGGTAATCCTAATCCTAGTGGCACTATTCCGACTGTTGCACCAAACCCGCAGATTCCTGTTGGTGGACAGGGTGGTACGGTTCCTTTTCCTTTTCCCAGACACAACACAGTTACTACACAACCTACGGTTGGCACACAACTTCCGGGTGGAACTATACCTATGATAGGGGGACCAACCTCAACTTTTGGACAAAATATACCCCCTGAATTGGCCCAGTATTGGAATCAGCTTCTACAAAAATTTCCTCAAAATGCTGGGGGGAAACAAACTGTCCCTACCATGGGCCAACCTTACCCGGGTGTAACTAATCCTATTTGGGGTCAGAGTCACACTACTCAACCTCAGGTCCCTACTCAAACTCAAGGTTATAATCCTTGGGGCTACTATCCTATCCGGCCACCACCAAATCAGCCAGGGTCTTCCCTCTACGGACAGTCTGCTTATGGTCCTACTGGTTTTCCGACAAGGCTTCCACCCCAAAGCCATCAGTACCCATAAGTGAATCGGCAGTTGCCTTTTCTTGCTACTTTGGATTGGCCAGATTTGTCTAGGATTCTAAATGATCCTATTCGTCACTCTCCCCAATGGCCTGCTATTCCTGCTAAACTTCCATCGGACATTCCAAAATTCGATGGCAAGGCGGGAGAGGACCCAAATAATCATGTCATGACTTTTCATTTATGGTGTTCGTCCAACTCACTGATGGATGACTCCATTCGTCTACGTATTTTTCAACGAACCCTTACCGGTTCAGCTGCGAAGTGGTATATTGAATTGCCACGAGGTTTCTTTTCTGATTTCAACACACTGGCTATGGCCTTTCTCACACATTACCAATTACCGATCCGTTACGATACTGGGACTGAGATCTTGACTTATTTCAAACAAACTAAAGGTACTCACATCTCGTATCATATACATGACTGGAGACGGAGACGACGTCTCATTAAACTTGAACTCCCTGATCAGTTACTGGCAGAATGGTTTACGCAATCTTTCGTGAATGAAATTGGTAAAGACATTTCTACGGGGGTGTTGTTACAGAGGAGTAGTTTATAAGTCACGCTCAGTATATTGATCTCGTTTATTCGCAAATGGGAACACTCTACGATTTACTGCCTGAACTACCTCGTCCTGGTACTTCCAACACTTCAACTGCTCCAGCTGCCTCGCATGCAGCTGATGGTGTGATTGGTACTGCTCATACCCACTCACATTCCATTTCAACTACAACCCCTAAATCCACATCTTCTAATGTTCAAAATTCTCCGTCTCCTTCCCCTTCCACTGGTAAAACTTCTGAGGTGAACGCTGTTCAATCTATGCCGACCGGTAAAAATAAATCAAAGAAAGGGAGAGGCAAGAATAAGGAGAGTAAAAATAATAATCAAAATGAGCAAACTAAAACCCCTCCTGTTGAAGATCAGGATAAGCGCAAACCATGGTACCCTTGCCTTATCTGTGGTGACGATCACTACACGAAGGATTGTCCTCGACGTGCCAAAGTTACTAAGTTCCTTCAAGGAACACTGAAACCCTCTACGCCGACATTCTTGTCCCAACCCTTCCCGTCTCAGCAACAGGCCTCGTTGGTCATCCATGACCAACCCTCTACTTCTACGACATCATATGTTTTGATGTGCACCAATGATTCTAAGAACAATGACGTTGCCATCACAACTAGAGGCAAATATTATTCTCCATCTAAGGAGAAGGTTGATGATTTACCTCCTAATTTGGTACAACCCTCTCCGCCGAATCCACCTACGAACGGTCCTCTTCATCTCGAACGACCGAGCCTTGATACAGTTCGACGACCACCCCCAAAAGGTGTCGTTAAGAAATCGACATTCAATCCTCATGCTCGTGCAGCCCAGAACTATAGTATTGTCGAAGATCTGGCCCAAGAACCTTCAACGATGTCTTCCCTTGAAGTCCTTCAGTCTTGTCCTGCACAACGAAGGGCTCTGTTGAAAGCTATAGGTGGAACTGATCCTACATATACAAATTTGATAGTCTTTGACTTGGAAGATCATATTCCAAGGTTACCCCCTCAGCTTGCATTTCAGATACAAGTTGTTGTCTCAGACAAAAATATTTGCCGAACTGTTATTGATGAGGGTGCCTCTACGTGCGTAATGTCTTTTACCTGTTGGAAAGCCATTGGCTCTCCTCCTTTAAATGAATCACAAAATAATTTGAGAGCCTTCAATGGCTCTGGTTTTAAGCCTTATGGTGTTCTTCCGTCGTTTCCTGTTACTCTTGAAGGTAAGACAGTCCAAGTTGAAGTGGAAGTTTTCGATGCTCCCCTGGATTATAATCTTCTACTTGGTCGTAGCTGGGTAGATTCTATGCGTGCTGTTGTGTCAACACTTTTCCGCGTAGTCCATTTTCCTCATCAGAGAAAGGTTGTTACGATTGATGAACTTGCCTTCTTTAATTCCGATACTCGCACTGGCAACGTGCCGTTTATAGCTAAAACCCCACCGGGTTACGAGAATGTTGGAGTCGTTCTTTTAAAAGACTCTTCGTTAATGGGTACTTTCCCCATACCACCACCACCCGATATTCCACGCCCGTCAGTTGCTTCTATTAATATGATCTCTACTGTGCCTCATGAGCTTTCGGTGTCGTTTGACCCTTGGATAGTCCCTTATCCAGGAGATCATGCTCGTTTCGGCAACGTCATGTCGTTAAGTCTGATTGAGTCTGCTTATCAAGCCATTCAATCGACAACCCTTTCTACACCCTCTTTTGATGAGTTGTCTCCTGATCCTTTCCGTGTCATCTTCCCCACTGACGAGATGATCATGTCCGTCATGGAAGACACCCCTTGGGACGATGGGCATTATCGTTCCATACTATTTCTGGAACAACACACTCTCGAGAATTACCAGCGGATTTCGACTCCTTCGACCGTTGTTGTCATATCGACCGTTCCAGGATCTACACGTGATGTGTTTGCGGAAGGGAACCTCGGTAATATTTCTCCCACAATACCCATTGATATTTCAGTTAAACCTGGGATAGTTGAAAATGTTCATATTGGAGCTTCGTGTTCTCCCGAAGAAATTGTCACTTATTATTCTCTGTTTAAATAATTTCGTGATATCTTTGCCTGGAGTTACGAAGAGATGCCAGGTATCGACCTTGCTATTGTTGTCCATGAAATTAAGACATACCCCGGAGCTAAACCAGTCTGGCAGCGCCTCCGTCCTGTCCATCCACGTAAAGCGACAGCTATCAAACTCGAAGTTGAAAAACTTCTTAAAGTCGGTTTTATTTATCCCGTGGCTCTGACAGAATGGGTTTCTAACCCTGTACCGATTGATAAGAAAGGTGGTAGTATACATGTTTGCATTGATTATCGGGATATTAACAAAGCCTGTCCAAAAGACAACTTTCCAACCCCTTTCTTTGAGCAGATCGTCGATGACTGTACCGACAGTGAAATCTTTTCTCTTATGGATGGATTCTCCGGCTATAATCAAATTAACATCGCTCCTGAAGACCAACATAAAACTGCTTTTATTTGTCTTTGGGGTACTTTCGCCTATAGAAAACTTCCCTTCGGTCTTAAGAACGCGGGTGCAACGTTTCAATGTGCTATGTCTTATGCGTTTCACGATATAAAGCATATCGTTCAACCTTATTTGGACGACTTGCCAGCTCATTCTTTACGCCGAGTCGATCACCCCAATCATCTCCGAGCAATTTTCGTTCGTTGTTGGTTCTATTGCATTCGTTTAAACCCTCACAAATGCGTCTTTTGCGTAGAGTCCGGCCTTCTTCTCGGTTTCATTGTTTCACGTCAAGGGATCCGGGTAGATCCTATTAAGGTCGAGGCGATTCTTAATCTCCCTCCTCCTTCTTCACTGCGCCAGTTACAAAGTTTGCAGGGGAAAGCAAACTTTCTTCGTCGTTTCATCCCTAATTACGTCGAGATTACTCGTGGTTTTACACGTCTTCTAAAGAAAGGTTCAGAGTTTGTTTGGAATAAAGTTGCCAACAACACTTTTGCATCTTTAAAGTTGTCCCTCACGAAAGCTTCACTTCTTTTCCCTCCTGATTATAGTCGAGATTAATTTCTTTATCTCGCTGCTTCCAAGTATACTATCGACATGGTTCTCGTTCAAGAGGATGATGCACACGATGAACATGTTATATATTACTTGAGTCGAAGTCTCACTTCAACTGAAATCAAGTACCAACATGTTGAAAAACTGGCTTTGGATGCTGTTCAAGCAGTTCAACGTTTCCGCCATTATATTCTCTCCAGGAAAACTACAGTGATTTCACATTGTAACCCCATGCAACATATTTTGACACATCAATTGCCGGGGGGAAAGTACTCCAAGTGGATTGTTATTATCCAGGAGTTCGACTTGGAATTCAATCGCGCCACGTCGAAGAAATCCTTAGTTTTTGCTGAGTTAATTTGTGATTTTCCCCACTCTTCCACGGAAAATGTAGCAGTAGATTCATTACCTGATGAATCACTTTTCCTTATCAGTACTGACGATATTTGGTATGGAGATATCATTATATATCTCCAAACTCAAACTTTCTGGCCTGCTTTGTCTGGTGCCGAACGCCTTCGTATCCGTTATCAAGCGCGTCAATATATTATCCTTGGAGATACTCTTTACCGTCGAGGCATTGACTCTGTTTTTTGACGTTGTTTGACTTTTGACGAAGCCGAGAGAGCTTTGAATGACTGCCATTCTGGATCATGTGGTGGTCATATGTCTGGGTATGCTACTGCCCAGAAGATCTTGCGTGCAAGATATTTTTGGCCTTCCTTGTTCAATGACTGCATTACTGCTGTTCAGAAGTGTCATGCCTGCCAGACCTACAATCAGAAAATTCGGTCGCATCCTGCTCCCCTTCATCCTGTAGTCTCAATTGGTCCTTTTGCAAAATGGGGCATTGATTTCATGACATGTCACCCTCACTCGGCCGGTGGGCATGGTTACATTATTGTAGCTGTTGATTACTTTACAAAGTGGGCCGAGGCGATGCCAACATTCGATAATACTGGAAAGACTGCAACGTTATTTCTTTTCAACCATGTCATAACTCGTTTTGGTGTTCCTCAGGCTATCGTAACCGATCACGGTAGTCATTTTAGGAATTTTATGATGTCAGAACTTACGAAAAAGTTGGGTCTTCGTCATGATAGCTCAACACCCTATTATCCACAAGCTAATGGTCAGATCGAAGCAATCAATAAATTTCTTATAAATATGATTTGACGGATGATAGGAATTCATAAAACCAACTGGCACACGATGTTGTTTTCGGCATTGTGGGCATATCGGACATCTGTTAAATCCGCTACAGGGTTTACGCCCTTTCGATTAGTTTATGGCATGGAAGCCATTCTGCTAATAGAATGTGAAATACCTTCTCTGAAGCTAGCTGTAGAACTCTTACCCAATACTTCTGCTGAAGAGGAACGTCTGTTGTATCTGATGTGATTAGACGAGACCCGACATGATGCCACTTTAGTAATAGAAGCCCAAAAGAAATGCGTCAAGGCACAGTATGAAAAGCATGTCAAACCTCGTGTTTTCTCTGAAGGTGATCTTGTTCTTCTGTATGAGCAAGATAAAGATGTCTTAGGAGCTGGGAAATTCGAACCAATGTGGCGTGGTCCTTACATTGTTAGCAAAGTTTTGGAAAAAGGAGTGTATGAGCTAGTTGATTACGATGGTATACCTTTGAGTGAACCCAGAAATGGGTTATACTTGAAGAAGTACTATGCATAAGTCATTTGTGCACAAGTACTTATATTTTATGTATCATACTTTGTGTGTGTTACTTTAGTTTTCTTTTGACGTTATCTGGTCTCTGCCCTTATGTGACGTTGTGTTTGATTTCCAGATATCGGAGTATTCGCTACCTTATATTGGCTTCGCTGATGGTGCTAGCCATAGTACTCGGAACCTAGCTTCCCCTGCATGGGAAATCTACACCCCAACAAACGAGCTTATATCTTTACGAGGTGTATGTCTTGGCCGAGCAACCAACAACATCGTAGAGTATAGCGCCGTTATTGAATTATTGGTTGATGCTATCTCTCCCGGAATTCGTCATTTGGTTGTGCGACTTGATTCGCAGCTTGTAGTACTACAGCTAAGTAATGTCTACTCTATTAGAAGTCCTACTTTATTAAGGGTATATTTGCGGATTCGCCTCTTGGAACGGTATTTTGATCACATTGAATATTAACATATTCCTAGATGTCTTAATACATTAACAGATGCTTTAGCTAATTATGTATTGGACATACATTTAAATCATTTATAAATCAAACACATTGCAATTCACGCAATGTAAAGTAAACTGGTAGAAGCCGGTTGTATATATATAACGATCAAAAGAGTTTGTTTTTACAAAATGTTTGTTTGAAGACCAAAAATATCAAAAATTGAAGCTTATAGCTTCTACATGGGGACGTCACGGATGACGTTCACGGTAACACACTACTTCCCTAGCTACCTTGCGGAGCAGTCGACCCATAGCCGCTGAAACCCCTACGGTATGATGCTGATTGCGTCGTGGAACCTCTTCCAGAGTCATATCTGGAATATCTGCTGTCAGGCCTTCTAAGTTCTGTTCCACGACCTGGTAATCTTCGGCATACTAAGGTAATACTGCTGCTGCTTCTCCTCGTCGCTGGATAGGAGAACTTCCAGAAAGTCTATACGGTCCAACGTCTGTGTTATCAACAAATATTCCGTGTTAGTCTTCGGATAAATCTATAAAAAAAAAACATTTAAATATGATACAAATTCAAAAACATTTAAAAACAAAAAATTGTGTTTTTCTTACCGAGGTCTCCCCACTGAGTGTCCTCAGGTAGTGCTAGATCCAGATCTCCTCAAAAATCCAACCCGACATATGCGTAGTCATTGCCCATCAGCATCTGTTTTTGCAACCAGTCAAAGAAAATATTGTCATATTTGACGATTGGTCCTGCCACATGTCGGGCCATGAGCCGACACCACCGCAACATCCTCGGATCCCTAGGACCCGAAAATTTCCACTCATCCTGTAGTCTAAGCATGGGAACTCTCTCGAGGAAGAAAGACACTAACAAAGATCCATATACAAACTGTTTCAGATATCCACGCCTGCACTTAGTCAGCTGTTTTTTGATACTACGCAATACTGCATCAGCCCAGTTAAATACCCGGGGCTCAGTACACTCGATGGCGTACTGGAAATAGCTCTGTAATGCAATATGGGGAGCGACACTTCCAGCCATCCGAGCAATCGTGAAGAGAATAGTGTGGAGAGTCAAGTCAGTAACTCCCCAGATTGCCACTTTCCCTTTCTTTCTTTCGGCCTCAGGTACACAGTATTGGTTGCAATATTCACTCATTTTTAAACCACCTGCTCTGCTGTCGGTCAGACTGACATAGGACCCACGCCTGGATAATCCGATCAAGAAATATATGTCCTTTATGTTAATGGTTAATGTATGAGCTCCCACAATGAAAACTTTCTGGTCCGGATCCCACATTCGGACTAGATACTCCAATAATCGGACTTGGGCTCTCATGCCCGGGATACAAAAGTATTTTAAGAGACCACAGTCTCTTAGTGCAGCTATGGTGGGAGGATGATTTTCAGCATTTGCGTTATCCTCCTCATTCTCTCGTTCTCGCCACTCAAGCACCATGGTTGTGGCTATTTACCTGCATAAGAAACATACAAACATGATTAATGATCTTATTCATGAAATAAATTTTTTTCTATTGGCTAAACGTTTCAAATTTTTTTGAGTTCTGCGTTGCTCGCAGGTGCCATACTATGCACAGTGCGAACTTCTCGCAGGAGGCTTAAGGCCCACCTATGAGAACGGGTCATTCTCACAGGTCCCGTATGGGGCCACCTGCAAGAATGCCTCCACGCAAATATGGTTCAAAAAACTAATTTAAAACATAACTTTTAACCAATGAAATCAAATTTTTAAACCATAAAAAGATCAGGAATGAAGAACTTACTAAGATGCTGCTGACGGCTCGTCAAATGATCACTCGTAGCTCCCGGAAATCGACACCGAATGCAGAGGGTAAAATGAGGGTTTTTGGAACTCAATGGTAAAAGTGTGAAATGATATGGTAAATTTAGTTATTTACTCATTTTAATTACTTTTTACTATATCAAATGTTGGTTTTTTATGTTTATTTATTATTTAAACCTAATCACTAATGTAAAAATGAGTGAAATGACTTGCAGGTACGAAACATGGATGATTATGGACATAATTTTTCCCTGGTGTGGTGTGATTTTGATTGTTTTTTATGGTTTTTACATAAAA
The DNA here is from genome assembly GCA_009831015.1 of Picea engelmannii. NCBI lineage: Eukaryota > Viridiplantae > Streptophyta > Pinopsida > Pinales > Pinaceae > Picea > Picea engelmannii. The sequence goes on from ML777572.1 coordinate 1,041,015, forward strand.
CCTCGAGCGCCTTTTGTCCGTTCTTGCGCTTGTGAAAAACATAAGAACGTGATCGAGCGTTGTTTTATCACTTTGTCGAGCTCGCTGTGGTTATACGAAAAAGGAACCCCCTTGGAGTTCTCTTTAAGCTCTTTTCAGACTCTCTAAACACGAAAACATCACCGAGCGACCTTGCTATTTTCACACTCGATAAATTATTTGAAGTACGTGTCCTTCGAGCGATAGTTTAACCCTTTTTCGGTCTCGTTGGACTACTGTACGAAAAAGGAACTGAGAGATTTCTCTTTTAAGTATTTTTCCAAACTCTATAATCTTGAAAAACCTTCGAGTTTACTATCTCTGGACTCGTTAAACAAACATTGACAGACCCGTGATGGGACCGAACCACTCCTTCCTAGGGTTCATTAAAAATACTCTGAGGGACTCGTCCGAAGGATGAGCTTATATCAACAAGAATATGTGATCCTCTTCAAGCTTGTGTAAAAATAAAGAGGTACTTTCCAGAAATGGTGGGGGAAAATTTGGGAAAGGGATATGTTTCATCGTTGTATTGATTGACAGTAAGTGTCGCTCTTGAACATGACACACCCTATTCATCATTCGAAGCCGGTTTGGGAAATCCATTTGTCTCTCATTTGATTTGATAACAAGGTCTTTCCATGTGTCGTCTTTGAGTCAATGCTGCCAAATCATTGGTCGTGTCATTCATATGTTCAAGAGAAGTCCGTCTGAAACCTCTATTGAGTCGGCCATCTGCAGTTATCCATTCACTCTGTGTCGGCCTTCCCTATGTCCAAAGTCCAGTTGCTACATACTCTGTTTCACTTTCAAACTCAGTTACTCATTTCATGTCATTGATGGGGGATACATCAAGGCCCTCCTGTGACGAGTTTTGTTCCATCGACTTCAGCACATTATCCAGAATCAAGACTTAGAAATTATTCAGTACCTTGGAGCTTGCATGCCTCAATGGCAAGTTTCCTCGCTTTTGACAGTGGGTTTACATCATTGACCCCTGATCGAAAGATTCCGTCAGATGTTCGACCTCAACTCATTTATTCACAGTTGATGGATTGTACTATAGTACCTTGGGAGTCATTGACATCAATGGTGATTTCCCTCGCACTTGTTAACGGTTACATCAATGATCGGTAATCAAGTGGTTTCTACCATGTTCGACTTCGAAACATATAATCACATGGTTAGATTCGTACTTTGGGTGATGAGATTGAAGACCCTGGATATTATCTTTGTGATCCAGGTTGCAATGGAGTATGTGTAATTTGCGACACATAGATCCACTGTGTATGTTTCGTGGCTATGTCGTCTTGATTTAAAACTTTGTCGCATAGATCCACAGTGTATTCAGGTGGCTATGCTATATGGTGACGGCATGGATCCACAATGTATGATTGCTGGCCATGATCTTTGTTTCAGATGTCATCAGTCTGTGATATGAGTATGGGAATGCCTACCTCAGAAATTGGTATATATGATATTCTGTCGATGCTTGGATGTTTGCAGGTTTCCGATTAGATGTGCTCTTGGTTCTTGACACACACATGCAACTTACAAAGTCTATCGACTGTCACTGGTTCCAATCTCAGACTTTGGGGGGCATTCTGTTATCCACAATTTTGGTCGTCATGATGATGTAATGATAATAGAAAAATCAAGCTCTTCACTAGAACACTTTCTTGAGAAAAGTTACCTTTTTCTGCTTCCAGAAATCATATTTTTAAGGGAGGTTCGCAGGCTTTCTATATATTTGCCTGCGAGAATGCATGATTCATGCAGGCTGCATTAAGCTGGGCTGCGAGGGGTTTGCACTGTACCTAACTATCAGGGTGCAGACATCTTCTAAAGGAAGGAAAAGATAAATTCTCGAATCTTCTAGAAGGGAATCTTCTAGAAGGGTGAGTTGGCATTCGAATGGTTATCTAAGTATTGGTTTTCCTGATATCTTGGGACCATTCCTATCCAAGTAACTAATCTATTCTCTCCTATATATTGAGGGGAATTCTCATGGAAAAGGTTAGAAGCAAACTAAAAAGAGATTGATTGGGGAATTAGTGGAAGATTGTATGAAGGATTGATGCTACAACAACTAGAGACACCAACAAGGTTATCAAAAGTGGTTGATCTTCTTCATGCATGAGCAAGTGTGTGTGTCAGAGATAGGAGCCATCGAAAGGAGGTTTGCAACATCAAGTCTCAGGTTGTAAGTTTCACTTTCAATCAATATAATATAGTAATATGTCCCTTTCCCATAAAGTTGATGTCACTTTATTATATAACTCCTTGATCATATATATGGATTAACTGTTGAATATATTGAATTGTCTTCACTTCGATTGGTTTGTTTTGTTGTGGTCTGGACGATACAAGAGCATTGGAGCAAAGCTTGGAACAACAGAGACCCAAGGAAGTGATCATAAGGTATGTACATGGTTCTTGCCTCCTAGTTCATTCAACAATTAAAATCTAGGGAAAGTGTATTATTCTGTCCTGTTTTGTTCTAGATCCAGGTGGATCTAGGGAGATCGGTTTGTGTCCGCACTCATGGATTTATCCAAAAACACACACTTTATTTCTTCAACGTACAATTCTATCTAGGGCACACACTATTTATTTCTCTGTTCTAAAAAATCGCTAAGTGTTGAATAAACACTTGTTTTCCACCGTTTGTAGACCTGGTCATATTCACTTTCCACTTTTTGAGTGCATTTGCGCTAAGTCTAATTTTTCCTGCGTGTTGTCTTCTGATGTTTGTTGCGGTAATTACTACGTGAAACTATTTTCCACACTTTCTTTTGGTTCAATCAACTTTTGTATATTTTTGTGTTTTTCTTCCATTTTCTATTTTTGTATTTCTTTTTCCTTTTGTATTTCTTTTTTTCATTTTTCTGTCCTAACTTCTGCTATAGTATACTATATACATGATTTTCTCACTGCACTGTGACTTTTAGGGGTTAGGAGGTCCACTGTCCTTGTACAGTTTCAGTTGACTCCCGTTGATCATTCCTTCCAGGTCTGTGTCTCCCAAATCCTTTAGCTACATAGATCTTCCATCTGTGACAATCTTTACTTCATATGGCCCTAGTCAATGCATTCGAGATTTACCAGGATGTTGAAAAAAATTACTTTCATAGAGTAGGACTATGTCTCCTTCCTTAAAAATCTTCTTTTTAATATGTATTTCATCCAAGTTTTTTCTCTTTCTTTCTCTACTTCCTAGTGAAATCCTGCCAGAATCCTATCCTCTTCCATTTCCATTAATTGATTTAACCTTTCTTGTACTATGCCTCTTTTTGTCATGTTGGTAATTGTTGCTACGCTCAAACTGGGTACTAGAAATTCTAATGGCACCACTGCTTCCTGCCCATACACCAATATGAATGGTGTATGTACTGTCAATTTATTACATGTGGTCCTGTATGCCCATAGTACTGCTGGAATTTTCAAGTCCCAATCATCCCTGTTGACATTGCAGATCTTAGTCAAAGCATTTTCCAAGATGTTGTTGAAGTCTTCTATTGTTTCATTTTTCCTAAGAATGGTATGGTGTAATCTTCTGGTGATAGACTTAAAACTCCTCAATCATCACGCTGATGGTACTGTTCATAAAGTGAGTGCCTTGGTCACTCATCAAAATCCTTGGACATCCAAATCTGGTGATCACTTTCTCAAACAAGAAGTGTGCTACTGTCTCTGCATTGTAGTCTTTGACTGGTGCCGCTTCTTCCCATCTTGTTAAGTATTCAGTCGCAGTAATGATATATCTAGCTCCTGATCATTTTGTTGGTGGTTGGATTGGTCCAACAAATTCTATTTCCCATTTGTCAAATACTTGCAAAGTTACTTGTGGTCTTAGGGGCATCTCATCCCTTCTACTGGGTTTTCCAACCCTCTGACAGACATCACATTTCTGGAAATAATCCTTGGCATCTCTATGGATTTTTGGCCACCATAATCTTGAGTGCAATACCTTCTGTGCGATATATTTTCCTACATAGTGTCCTCCAACTATACCTTCATGATCTTCCACCAAAATTCTAGGCCTTTCATGCTCTAATACACACCTTCTCAAAATGTTGTATGCACCCATATTATATAAGTGTTCTATAATAAGTTGATAGTATGTATCTCTAACTACCATATTTTTCTTCTGCGTAGTACTAAACTCTTGTGGCACAATCCCTGTACGTAAGTATTCAATAATATCAACAAATTATTCATCATCTACTTGTACTGAAAATAATTGTGCATTAGGGAAGTTGTCTTCCAAGTTGGTAGGTTCTTCTCCATTAGTTACCTTGGAAAGGTCATCAGGTCTTGCATTCATCTTCCCTAGTTTAAATATCACTTTGAAGTCAAATTCTTGAAATAACAATAGCCATCTACAGATTCTCCCCCCCAACACTGGCTTGTTGACTAAATATTTGAGGGCATAATGGTTTGTGAACATCTTAAAGTGTTTACCCAATAATTAGTGCATGCACTTCTGTAGTGCATATACCATGGCTTGGCCTTCTCTTTCTATGGTGTTGTAATTCTTCTCTAATTCTAATAATTTTCTGCTTGCAAAGGCTATAGGATGGTCTAAGTCCCCTGCTCTTGGCTGCGCCATAATTTCTCCAAGTGCTATGGATGATGCATATACATCCACATGAAATGTCTTTTCCCAATCTAGGAATAATAGGATAAGTGTTGTGACCATATTTTATTTTAAGGTCTCCAACCCTTCTTAACAGTCCTCATTCCATTGGAATCTAACATCCTTCTTTAACATTTTTTCCATTGGCGTAATAATCTGCACATACCATTTTATAAATTTCCTGTAATAACCTGTATGCCTCAGTGTTTCTCTCAACTGGCGAACTGACTTTGGTGATGGTAAGTTTACAATGACTACAATGTTAGTAGGATATACTATTAAGCCTTGTTTACACACTATATTCCCCAATAATATTCCAAAAGGTGTCCCAAAAATGCATTTCTTGATATTCAACGATATATGACATTGCATGCATCTTTCCAACATGAGTCTTAGAACTTCTACATGTTCCTTTAGCATACTATATGTAGTCCAATCATCGATATATACTTCTAGAAACTGGTGTATGAATTCCTTAAACAAATCTATGACTACTCTTGAAAATATGGCTCGTGCATTCTTCAGCCAAAATGGAATGATTGTATATTGGTAGGATCCCCATTCTGTAGAAAAAGTATTCTTATACCTATCTTCTGGAGCTATTTTTATCTGATGGTGGCCTTAGAATCCATCTGTAAATGAATATGCTTCTCGACATCCCACATTCTCTAGGACCTCATCTGTGAAAGGGGTAGGAAAAGGGTCATGTAAGCAAGCATCATTAAGTTTTCTCAAATCTACACAAATCCTTACCCCCCCTTGTTTATTTTCTTGGACTACCATAGGAATTATCCATTCGGATTCCTCTACTGGTTCTATGATACCAGCTTCCAACATTCTTTCAATTTCTACTTTCAGTTTCTTCTTATATACTGGATTCAGTCTGTAAGGTCTTTGTCTGACAGGTCTTGCCTTAGGTTTGAGAGGTATTTTCATCTCTCCTAGCTCTCCTACTACACCTTTCATATCTATAAAGGTCATTGGGAACATGTCATTGTATTCGCGAAATAACTCTATTATTCTTTCTACTGTTTGTTCATCCCAATAGTATCCAATACTTTCCATTTTAGGATTGTCAGTTGTCCCAATGTTTACTTTCTTCACTTTGATTGGTGCAACAAATACTTATGAATCCAGAGATGGACATTCCACATCTCTTTCTCCTTCAATTTATGTAATTTGAATGTTGCATGGGTCATCTTCATCGAGTACTTCCTCTTCAACATGATAGCATGACAATAGTTCTTTGACTGTGTGTCTATTCTATTGTTGATATTCTGTCATGATTTCAATTTATGTTTCATCAATAAATATCACACCTCTGATCTTCTTCAGTGCTGAATCAATGTTGGGGTTCTCATGTTCAAATGAGAAAGTTACTACAAATTTATGTTGTAATGTTTTCCATTATGTAGTGCCTATGCCCATCTCCTGGTATACATACCAGTTCTGTGGTACATTGGATGAAGTGACGAGGCCATTATTCTGGTGGTGTCATCCTCCATTATGTTGTGCACTTCTCCAAATTTTCTACTAGTGTCCCTTGCCCATCATACCCATGTATTGTATTTCTCCCTTGCTGTGTGCCAAATCTATTGCGAAGTAATAGTTTACATTGGTACCAATCCTAAATTGTTTCTGTGTGCGTACCCCACCATCTTGCAGGTGTGGCCTTTAGTGAAATACATAGGGATAAGAGCCTATTATTTTCCAACACTTATTTTCAATATTTTGTCAGAAATTCCTCTAATTCATTTACCCCATGAAAACTGGGAGGTTCTCTTATATCTGTACCAACCCATATCACTGCGCGGTCTATTCTTGCACACTTTCTTATGGAAACTTCATGTAATTGATGTTTCCAATTATCCAAACCTGTGTCTGAATCAGAAGCATATAATGTGATTCTCCTCCAACTGAGTACCCCATATGTAGTTGGGTTAACACAGTATTCTTCTCACACAATGGTTCTGTACAACTGATTTATTTCCTCCAAATCCAAACATGTGGGTTCTACAAACCTTTCTCCTTTTGAAGGATCTAATGGTGCAATGAATCTATATTCACTTAGTTCAAATTTCATTTTCCTTGTCTTCAGGTTGATTATGGCCCGGTTATCAAATTCCCAATCCAATCCAAACAATGTTGGATAAGGTGTTGTACCATCTACTATCTCTATTACTTCAATGTCTTCCAAATCTACTGTCACACCTTTAAGCCTTCCAATTGGTAACACTCTGTGTTGATTTTCCAATTTCAATTGAACATGTGAATAGCCTAATGTGGGTTCTTCCATACACTTCCATGTCTTCTTAGGTAAAAAATTTACTTCAGAGCCTAAATCCAGTATAATATCCCCCATATTGAAATCCACAATGTTAGCATTTAGTCTAAATTCCCTTCTTTCCTTCTTCTTGTATGGAGGTGATTGACTGTTTTCTTCTCTAATTTCCCTTCTACTTCTGTGTTACATCTTTCTAGCAGATTTTGTAAGATTTTGATAGATGATGGATCCTTTAATAACTTAACACATGATTGTAGAAAATTTCTTATGTTACTTACTTTCTCTACATGTTGTGCTTCACTAGTATGGTCCATTGAGGAGGGAATTTAGTGCATTGGTACATTTTGATTTTGTTGCACGGATGATGTAGACGAAACATTTTGCTTGAGTAAATCCTGACTTGCCTCCTTGAATGTTTCCTTTTCTTTCCGCGCATCAAACTTCTTCTGTGGTTCAATATTCTTCTTCACCCATTGGTGTTGCATTGGATCTTGTCTTACTGTGTCATATCCTATGTTATCTCCTCCTCATGTGACTATATTGATGTTTCTTCTATCATCCCTGGCTTCTGTAGAAATCCATTATACATTCTGGTTGTTTTGGTTCCTTTTTTCTTGGATTTTTCCTAAGAGTGTCATACAATATTCTGTATCATGGTCTGCTGTGCGAAAGTGCATGCATGTCATTGGTGGAGGGAAATTCCCTTGCAAAATGTCTTGGATGTTGGAAGTTGTGACACACTAATGGACCTCTGCCTCATCCAAATCCTCCTCTACCTCGTCCTCCACCTTGGTATCCAGCCTAGTCTTCTTGTGATGCATTGTACTGAGGTACCTAGTTGTACTGCGCAAGGTTATACTGTGGTTTCACATTATTGTATTGTGGCTACGCAATGTTATACTATTGCTGCGTATTTTTGTATGGAGGTGGAACCTAGTTGAATTGAGGTGCAACTTTCCCTGTCATCATTTCTTCTTGCACCCTATAAGTATTTGAAGTTCTTTCTCTCATTAGCTCCATCGTCCTACAATATTTATCATCACGACCCATTGACTTGCAAAAATTGCAATATGAACTTTTGGGTATTGTCTAATAATTTTGCATCAGTGGAAAATGATATGGATCATTCCCATGCATTTTACAGATCTCACACCATGCTCCTCCCGTTGACAAATGGTTTGGTACTCCTATTGCCATGTATTGTGCGGAATTTGGACATTCATTCTTGTGTTGTCCTTCTATCCTGCATGTGTTACACCAAACAACTTCTCTTTTCTCTTTTCCCTTATTCTAGTTAAGTTGAAATGTTAGGTTCTTCAGATCCTCCTTTAGCTCCTCTATTGCTTGATCTATCTTCTGATACTAGTTTTCGTCTAGTTGTAAGGCTGCCTATAGAGCCTCTGCCTGAGTTTGGAACTTCTAATGTCTTAATGGGTATTTCAAATGTGGTAGCAGTGAGTTCAAAATATGTTCCTATGTTGCATGTCAGTAATTGCATACTTCAAATTTCCTTTCAAACATTTAAACCTCTGATAAATCTCCCAAATAAAATCACCTGGTTTTTTCCCGATTTCAATCATTTCATTCATATACTGATCTTCTCAGCAAGGATTCTGAAATTAATTTATTAGTAGTCTTTTCACGTATGCAATAGTCCTTGTTGCTCATGGTGGACTATTTACATCTAGGATCATATACCAGTCCATTGTGCGGTCAATTATTGTGATAACTAACTGTGCAAATTTTGTATCCTCATTTGTGATATGTTTTGCTTCCCAGATCATCTTGCAGATAAATAAATGCTTTTCAAGTTCCTCTAATGCCTCTCCCCGGAATTTTGGTAACTTGATGGTGGGATCATGTCCTGCCATTTTGAACTGTGTTGAACTACTACCTCCATGTGGTGTAGATATTTGACTAATACTTCCTAAATTGGCTCCCCCAGTTGATGCTCCTTGACTGGATCCTTGTTCTATCGTTCTTCTTCCATTAAAATTTGGTTGTCTAGATGCTGGTGTTCTTTCTGCTGTACTAGTCGCACATGGGGTTATAGGTTCCACACTAATGTTGATCTGGATTAGAGTTTTTCCTTCTGTTCCTGCCCTTAGAACTCTTGTTTTCCTTTCATAAGTTGCGCATAGGATTTCCTCAATCTACTCCATAGCCCATAGATCCTCTACCTCTTCTTCATCACTTTCCAATCCCTCTCTATCAACTATGGCTCTCTTCTTATTATTCATCTTATATTGGTAGGGTACTCCACTGCACGTCTTTACAGTTGTTGCCATTATTTGCTTTATCTGGTTTTCTTCCATCATGATTGGGTCCATGGCCTCCTTCTTATTTCCCTTATCTATCTCTTCCTCCATTTCTTCATCTTGTGTCAGTGCTTCCCCCCTTCCCCTATGCACGCAGGGAAGTTTAGTTGTCTGATTCCATGATCATCACATCGTTGTTATACAATAACATCTTGATTGAAGTGTACAACGATATGATATACCTACCTCTGGGTCCTTTTAGAAAATCCTACTCCGCTGTGTTGTAAGACTTTGTGGTATCTACTGAAAATTTGATGATAAACCCCACAACAATACTTTCTAACCAGAAATCTATTGCGCATGTAAATTTGTTGTTAACTTGCTGTAATTGCATGATCTCCATAGAATTCCACTCCACCTGTCTGATTTGATTTTTTGGGTGGTTGTATTTTAACCTTAATAGCCACTTCTTCAACACATGCGGGGAATCACAGAAAAATACCTCATGCAAGTCGCTAAACACGTATTTGTCAAGATATTTGCGTGGTATTAACTTAGGGTTTCTGTTATCCTTTTGTGAAACTCAAGTTCCTTTGTTTTCAACCATATTTCAATCTCCACCTTTGTCGGATTCCATGGCATGAACATTCCCTTCTATACTTTCATTCTCTACACGGTTATTTCACAAATCTCGTCCACTCAATCCCATGCAGTTCCAGCTCAAAACGAAACCATTTGTTGGTTTAACTATTTCTCACTTCTACTTCTAGTGTTGACCCAAGTTCGGATCTCAATAGGTTTCCAACAAAACCCTCTAAAACTACCGGTCATCCTGGTAAATCAGAAGGCTACACAACTCATAAAGTTCATTGCACAGTCTCACTCGAGATAGCTTTATGGGTGACTGGAATGCTCAAGTTTTTGTAGTCTAGGAATGAGTGGGGATCTAGGAGTTTATTCTACCTTCTTCATGCATTCGTCATATTATCCAATTAATATTCCTATGATTTAATCATCTCTTCGGCCATGCATGCATTCTAACATATTTAGCTTAAACATTCATTTGTAAATCAATCATTAACATAAAGTGAACATGATCAATCATTGACAAAAAGTGAACATGCACTAAACATCACATATAACACAAGTTTTACAGTGGTTCACCCCCTCTTGGGATACACCCACAAAGATTTGGCTTCTCTTCTCTTTTATTAGGTCTGTTGCAGAATATAGTGTTGTGCACATTACATCTTCCTTCATACAAGCATGCAAAGGTTCAAGACCCACTATGAGGTGAACTAGATTACATCAGGCTCCTCAGCCTATGATCTAACCCTCAAAATATGGCCTACTCGACTCTTCTACAATCTTATTACAATCGAAAATCTCTCAACTTCTCAATAATATCGAATCGACTAATTCTTGAACCTCTAACCTAGGCCTCCTAGGAACTTATTTATACAAGTTTTTAGGCTTATAGCCGTTACAATGTTTTTCCAAAACCCTAACCCTAACATGGTTAGGTTTGTCTGCCTATGCGCCACGTTGATTTTCCTCTTGCATGCTTCTTTTCCTTCTTTTTATGCATGCTGCTTTCTTTCCTTCGATTACGCGATCTCCAAAATTAGGTCTTCTTTCCAAAATTAGGTCTTTCCCAAAATATACCTTCTTCTCCAAAGTTGTGCCTATGCCCAAAATAACCTTATTTTTCAGGATAGGCTTGCCCCAACAAAGCACCCACTACCAGAGTTTTCTAACACCTACTGGAAGGAGATACCAATCCCCTTGGAATATTTTAAATGATGATACATGATCAAATAAACCTTCAAATATGATCCCAAAATCACTTCTTAAATATGCATACAAAATTGCTGAGAACTGTACCTCAAATATGCGAACTTTTATGATTCGCCACGAGCTCAATTTTCCATTTCTGATTTTGAAACTTGGACCTCAAATATTATTATTTTTTCTCCTTCTAATGCAACAAGTGGAATTCAATTTGTACCTACCAAGCTTAATATATAACCATTTTATCTTGAACACCTGTTTGGGACTAGTTTTTGGATTAATCACAAACCCTAACTTCCAACAAGTATAAATCCATACCTGTAATGAATTAGGATCTGAAACTTGTACCTAATATTTTTCGATATCTTCTATGAAATTCCTCCAAGTTTTTCTCCTTGACTTGTCCCCCAAAAAATTTATAGCGAAAATGGAAATACAAATCATTTTGAAGAAGAAAACCCTAGTTTTAAAAACCTTAACTTCCACTGAGTATAACTCCAAACCTATAATGGATAAAGACCTGAAATTCATACCCACGATTATTTTCTATCTATTCTGAAACATCTCCGAGTTTCACTATCTGAATCATTATAGAAAAAAAGTCATATCGAAAATTCCAAGATGAACTTCAAAGAAAAACCCTAAAATAAATCATCACAAGACTTCATCTTCCCTTGAAGTTTCACCCTTATTCACTTCATCTTCCCTTGGAAATTCGTTCCTGTAGGATGAAATTCGCTCCTCTTCCTTATCTAGGTCAAATTGGTGTGAAACAAATGCCAAATGAGGATCCTATTATTTATATGAGTCTTCTCCATATGAGGAGGTGCGAGCAAGGGTCACAACTTTTGGGTCACACCTCTTCCTTAAGGATGGCCAACCTTAGGGGATTCTTTACTTTACTTTAGGGGATTCTTCTCTTAAATTTAGAGACTTCTTCACTTGGACTTAAGGGATTCTTCTCTTAGTTTTATGGGATTCTTCACTTGACTTTAGAGACTTTTTCACTTGGTTTTAAGGCTTCTTCAAGGCTCCTTCAAGGCTCCATTTGTGTACAAGTTACATTACATTTGTTTCAAAGGAAAATAGATTGTTAAAATTGTAGCCTCAATACTGAAGGCTAGAAGTGTTAATGAAAAATCACAAGGAATTAGAAGAGCTAGAGATTTTAAGTATATGAAGGTTATCCATGCATCAATAACTTAACATTTATATCATTTTGCGATGATGCAAATTAAAAGACAAAGAATTTGATTAATTATTATAAATTGTTTTCCAAATAAAAGAATGAAAATTAAGATATTCACCAAGACAGTCCCCCCAAAAAACCCTTACGTAATTAGTTTAATGTTTTCAAATTAATGTTAATAAAAATCAAATGGCAACAAATCAAATATTATGGTTCTTACATTCATTCAGAATTATATATATATTATATATATACAATATCATTTCTATGATAAGAAAATTACTTTTTAATACTTTTGAAAGTTTGATGATGATGATGATGACAACTAATTTCCAATGAGATCAAATTTGGTTTATTGGACCTCAAGAAGGTAACATATTACTGAGCTTCCTTTAGACTTTTATTTCTGTAAAAAAAATGCATTAAGTGTTCCAAGATCACCATAGTTTCGTTGAGTTAGAAAGTTCAGAAAGTTGGTAGTCTGACAAATCTTTTGAAATTGAGATCTAATATGGGTATAGGATGAACGTTCTAAGAGGAAGTGTTTTTCATCTTCAACCCTCTTAGTTTCACAAATATGACAAATTCTTTCATCCCACAATGTTTTGGGAATTGTCCAACTCCCAATTTCACTATGTAGCTCATGAGATTTGGTTCTTATTTTAACAATGTCGATTTTATTCTTCACACAAGTCAAAACAAAGAGATACTTCTGATCTTATAGATTAGGGTTGATCACCTCCTTGTAATATCTTAATTTTCTTTTTCCCTCTATCTATTTATCGCACCACCATTTCTCCTTAAATTTAGATGTAATAATATTTTTAATATTACCCTTATTTTGTAGAATGATTTCTTCCTTTATTCCCCAATGGTTTAGCCTAGATTGGGCATCCTTATGCCATTCCCACTTGAGTCGAAGGTGGTTTTGGCTGGAGTTTGAAGAAATTTTGGGAAGCTCATGTCTTCAATTTTGTTTAACTTATTCTTATACATTAGGTACTTGGTCATAGTCGTGCTCTCAATGAAGAAAATATTCACTTTTATGAGAAAGATATGATAAGGTGTATTACTTTTAATTTTGAAATTACATAACCAATGTTCAAACATTGAAACCGATGTTTATTAGTTCTACTCAAATACCATGTAAAACCAACAACAAACATCAATTTCAATAATGATATACTTAAGTTGTTATTTATTAAAAAATATTGTAAACATGGTAGATAAAATACTTAAATAAGTTAAATACAAATATTAGATAATTAATATTAATTAAGTTAAATAGTAAATGATATAAATTTTATTTGAAATTTCATGTGCATGAATTGGACGTGAATATGAAATTGAAATATCAATTTTCTTATTCTTACTATATGTCATTTAATACTTATTTTTTTTTGTTTGTTAATTTGTGCGGGACCTGTTGGCTACACGATTAACCTGTGGCTTGAGAAACCGCAACTCAGAGGCATCTAAGCCGTCAAAATCACCCGGGGATCACACTCGGCCTGATCCACACCAACCCTTAACATGGTTGGATTTTTTTGTCCCCGCAGATTTCGAACCGGTGACTTTAACATCACGGAGTGGCTTAACAACACACTCCGTCACCGACTGTCCTACACCTCGGGGACGTCATTTAATACTTATTACTATGCAGGTTACATTTAATATGTTACATTGAAACAATTTACATCATCTCAGGGGCATCTAAGCCATCAAAATCACCTGGGGATTGCACCCGACCTAAACCACACCAACCCTTAACATGGTTGGATTTTTTGTCCCCGCAGGTTTCGAACCGGTGACTTTTCAACACAGAGTGCCTTAACAACACACTCCATCACCGACTGTCCTACACCTCGGGAACTATTATATTTTTATTATTGATATAATTGTTTATCATAATTATTTAAAAAAATAATTTTATTTTCTATAATTTTTAATTAATTATTAGATTAGTTAATTTATAATTTATGTTATGAAATTTTGATTAATATTAATTTATTAAAAATAATTAAATAATTTTTTCTTTAATATTTTAATTAATAAATTTTAAATATTTAAAACATAAATTTTAATAAATTAAAATATTTTATAAATTATTTTAATAACAAAAAATATTTTAATTAAAAAATAATATAATATTAATAAATACGATGTTAAATTTCATAGCACAAAATGGACATAGAACCAATTGAAATCAAACTTTAAAAGTTTACATGTCACAACCTAGATCAAATTCTAGACATTATCATGGTCACTAGTGATACCAAACTCTAGATGTTGACGTGGATATAATTGAGATAAATATGTACATTAACATTATCACAAGTGAGAACAAACTTTCAATGTCATCATGGTCATTTATCTAAGACCAAAGTTTAAACATTAACATGAAAATAATTGAGACAAAAATTTGGTCATTGACTTGGATGGAATCGCAAGAAAATAATTATGTTACTATTTATGTAAATGTGGATGTTATTATATGAAAGTGTGGAAATAATAATGACGAATTTTCTACAACTATTGTTTATATGGACATTATAATAATGACTAATTTTTTATAATTATTGGTTCTACAAATAATAATGTTTATACAAATAATAATGTTTATATGGACATTATTTCGAACAATATTGTGAATGTAATTGTTATTGATGATAAGGATATTAGTTTTCCTTAGTGCTTCACACATATAATTGGGATTTTTAATATTTAATATTATATTAATATTTTTTTAATATTTAATATTATATTATTATTTGTTTTGTGTGTATATAGATGATTCTTGTTGATGTTTTTTTGGTTTTTTATTTTCATGGAGTAGTGGAGATTTTATCTTTAACTATTTCTATTATTTTTATTATTGTGCTTAATTACTAGTTTTTAGGATTTTGTTGAGATTTTCTTTTGTAGTTTGTTGAGTAAGTTTCTTTGATGTAAAGCTATATAAGTTTATGTTTGCTAACGAAAAATGTAATCAAAAGTTGTTTTTCACACTTTGGTGATGAACTCTACTCATAAGTGGGATTACCCACATCCAACTCCATGAGATACTCTACCTCTGCTACACCAAGGGCCCTAGGATGGGTGACCCCCTTCAGGTCTGTATGGTGGTCATTAGGATCCTCTCTCAACTATGAAAGAAGCCCATCATGGGAGTTAAACACTGCATCACCCATATTGATATGGGTAGGGTCGCCACGAGAGCCCATAACCAGTTGTGTCGTATACTAATCAAGGGAATACATAGGTGTTAGGTTACAACGAAAGGGGGTACATAATAGTTGGAGAGACCAACAATGATGGAATATGATTTGCTTGGATATGTTTGATAGTGTTTTGAAGATCTGTAATGACCCCAACCTAGAAATGTGTTTTTTCAAATCATATAAGTCACAACTTATCAAACTATTTCGTGATCAAATCATATTTATAAAAAAACTTATCATTTATCTTAGGTGATAACCCATTAATATTTTGTTACTACCTTGAAAATTAGGAAACAACACAAATACACAAGTGTCACTTGTGTATTGTTGACAAATAACAATAATAAATTCCATATTAGAACATCTACAACAAAATTAACCTTTAACATAAATTATAAGAAACTTACAACAAAAAAAACAATGACATTGAAAACCATCTTTAGAAATACATAAAAAAATTCTTCAACTCGCTCAAAAACTCCAACATGGAAACACTACATACAACATGGTATACCATGGGGGCATACTATCTACAAGTTGAAATAAGTAAACAAAAAATGTCAAGAATTAAAAAATATTGTCTCATAAATACTTATATGATTTCAAATATAAGTTCATGGTATTCCCAAGAGTATCAATAGTTGTCTAAAACTTTAGATGTATCAAATATTCTCTAACATTTATGATACATGATCATGGATTTGGAAAGAATGTTAAGGAAACCAATTATATATTCATGAAATTTTTTTATTTCTAAGAGAAAAATATAACTATATAGAGAATTATTCTCATAAATTAGGTTACAAATTTTTTAGTTTTAATGAAAATATGAAAAAAATAACCAAAATTTCTTTAAAAATTTAAATTTTATCCAAATTGGTGAAATTTCACTTTTAAAACAACAGTGCAACCTAGATTACAATATTAAACATCTAGCTAAGAAGATAAACCAATTTATTGAGTTTCCATATGTTGTAAAACGAATGGATGTGTCTTTTAGTGGTATCCTGAGCTACATAGAAGATATGCCAACATAAAAGCTTGAGACTAATGAGTGCACACCTGCAGATTTATGTTTTTCTCTAGAATGTTTTTGCAATGATGACTATAATTACATAAAGGGCCATGTCACATTGTGACAAGAAACATGTTATTATCATTGGTGTTTTTTGATGTATTGAGAGGCTTCTAGAAATGATTTAGATACCATCTCCAAAAATATATGGTAGACTTTTTGCAATTTATGAATGTCACATTGTGATAAGAAAGATGCTCTTATCATTGGTGGTGTTTGATGTATTGAGAGGCTTCTAGAAATGATGTAGATACGATCTCCAAAAAGAGATGGTATACTTTTTTCAATTTATGAGTGGTACTCCATTTATAATGGAGCTATGATTTCTTATACAGGATTACCTACCTTTGTGAATGAAATTATGACACCAATTGAATAATCAACATTTACATAGAGATATAGGACATATGAAGTGAATGTAGTGTGGAGGGAGAATCTTTTCCTAGCACTAAATCATATTGAGAAAAACGAATGCCATAATGATATATTGTCAATTGAAGTGCATGCAATGTGGAGGGAGAACCCTTTTCCAACAATAAATTAGAATGATAAAAATGAATTCCTTGATGATATATAATATGTTAATCAACATGTTTAGATGATAAAATCACAAAGATATTTCAGTAGAAATATTTGAAAACAAAATCTCTACATAAATGTTAAGAAGTAGATGTTTCTTTCTAAAAAGGTTCACACCTTCATGTAAAGAAGAAGATGATTTATTCCACTCTAAGACGATTTCATTATCTTTTTTCCATAGCTTTAGTGTCTCACCACTATTTTCAACGTCGTCTACACAATTGGATTCTACATTCAAAAGTCTTGAACATTACTAGCTACATGCCTATATTTGTTTTTTGTCACAACAATGAAAATTCCTTGACATTGTGATAACTATTCTCTTTCATATTTTTCTTAGACCTTGGGATTCTTTGTAATGCTACTTTAAGTGGTAATTTTTCCCACTTATTTATATGCATTTTCACAAGCATGCTATTGCATACATGACTTTGGGAGTTTATATGTCTTGTCTTGGTATTTTCTCGGGGACTTAACGTCCCCAACTCATAGTTTTGTTGGAGTATTTTGGAATCACTCTGTTATAATTCAATAGCTTCGTCATTTGGATCACACTACTTTGTATGTTGTTAAAGGGTTTCAACAACTTGTTTGATGGGAGTGATTTAGTTGGATTTGAGTGTTCTTCTTGCCCAATTTGAATCTGGGTTCAATCTTGTTGATCCACATCGCCGAGGAAAAAATTCTCCATTCCACAAATCTTTTTGTAGGGTTTTGTCTTATTTGGCTCTTATGGGGCAATTTTTTGTTTCTGCAATTTCAATTGTAGTTCTTATATTGCCAAAGTTTTTAGGGATCCACTACTTCCTACCTTGTTTCTAAGAAAGGTCAACTTCTACATTAGGTTTGTTGGATTTCTCACACTAGATGCATCAACATTTTCCATCAATCCTGAAAGCATTGGAGGTCAATACTTCTATTGTTGAGAGGAATGATACATATTCTAGTTATTAGGAGATTCTTAGTGCTTCACATATAATTGTGATTTTTAGTACTTAGAATCATATTATTATTTACCTTGTGTATGCACATAAGAGTTTATTGTTGATTCCTTCTTGGTTTCCTATTCTCAGGGGTAGTTGAGATCCTATCTCTAACTATCTCTATTATTATGCTTAGTTTCTAGTTTTTAGGATTTTAATGAGATATATCTTAGTTTGTTGAGTTATTTCCCTCGATGTAAAGCTATATAAGCCTATGTTTGCTAATGAAAATACAGTGAGAGATTGTTTTTTGCAGTTTGGTGCTGAATTCTACTCATGAGTGGGATTTCCCACATCAATCAAACCATTAAAATGATTGCTACTATTGATTTACTTAACATGGTTATTTAAGTTTTTTTATTTCATACAAAAATTCCATCAAAAAAATTAGATACATCCTTGTTAATGAGAATATGATATTTTTAGCATAAAAAATAATTAAAAAATGCCTAATTGATCTCTAACTAAGGCGATAGACAATTTTGTTGCAGTGTTACAAGATTTGAATATAATCGATATTATGAAATAAGCTATGATGATGATGATTATGATGATGATGATTATTACCATCGATCGAGACCAACTTTGATTTCTTATACCTTTAAGAATAATGAATAGGAATTAATTGGTTTACTTTAACATTTTGTTTCTATGATTGAAGAGATTGGAGAGAAGATTTCCTAAATCTCTATAGTTTTGGTGAGTTAATATGTTATGAAGATATCTAGTGTTACAAATATTATGAAATTAAGATTTGATGTAGGTATAAATAGGAAATTTTAAGAGAAATTAATTTTCATCCTCTACCTTATTAATATCACTAATATGCCAAATTATTTCATCACATGACATGTTAGGATTTGTCCAATTCCCTATTTCACTATGGAGCTTGTGGGAATTCATTCTTATTTTAGCAATGCTGATTTTCTTCTTGAATCTAGTTATAACAAAAATATACTTTTGGTCTTCTAAATTGGGGTTGATGACCTCCTTATAGTAAATTAATATTCTCTTGTCCTATATTTCTTCATTGCACCACATATTCTCCTTAAATTTAGATGTGATAGTATTTTTAATGGTATCAATATTTTGTAGAGTGACCTCTTTTTCCATTCTCCAATGGGTTAGCCAAGAATTAACATCTTTATGTCATCCCCTCTTAAGTCATTCGTTATTTTGACTAGAGTGTGAATTAATCTTAGGAAGACTCTTGTATTTCATATTAGTTATCTCGTGCTTGTACATTCAGTACGTAGTCACCGTCATACTCTCAATGGGAGAAACACTAACTTCTAAGAGGAGGATCATATAACATGTATTTTTCTTAATTTTAGGATTAAAATTTTTAAAATGCTTCTAAAATTTCTCAATTTTTCTCGAAAAATTCTCTAGAGATATTGTATCTCCAAGATTCACATCCATATAAGATAATTTGAGTAATGAGAGCCTCAAAGAGGAATTTATTTTTTCCTAGAACCATAAATCTATTGATTTATAGTTGTTCTTAAGACCAAAATATGTTTTCCATCGTCCATTAATCCTTTTCTCAATGCTATAGTTCTTTTTAAGATTGTGATCAAGATCAAACTCAAGATATTTCTATGAGTTAACTTCCTCTAAGTTGTTACTATTGTACAAAAAATTAGTGAAGTGATATTTTTAGATTTGATTATCATAACCTTTGTTTTATAAGTGTTTATTGACATACCGATGATATAACACAAATATTTGAGAATTTTTAGTTACTTGTTGATATCAAAGGGACACCTTACCATAAGAACACTGTCGTCAATGCAAAGAAGAGTGATGATGACTATTTTAGTTAAAGTAGTACCAACATAACCTGCTTCTTCTAAACAAGCCTCTAACTTGTCAATGTAAATGCTAGAGAGGGTATGGGATAAGGAACCCTATATGAAAATTAATTTCTTTTAACCAACTCTCATTAAAATTCTTGAACTTAGTAACAACTTTCTCATATAATATTAGTGCAACAAATTTCAAATAAAAATGAAACTTTAATTCTTCTAATCTATCCAAATATTATTTCGAGGTACCATATCAAAAGATTTCTTAAAGTCAATGATGAAACAAAGGAGATTGATTTTATTATCTCAAAATTAATCTATGGTAAACCTAAGAGTAACTAAGTGGTCCATGATTCAATACTATTTTCTAAAGCTAGCTTGGCCTTTATCCCCTTTTCTCTAACTTTATAACCATATGTTTATCTTCTTTTTCAAAATAATTCCATATAACCTGGCTAGAAGAGTGATAATTGTAATGGTCCTATAATTTGAGGGGTTACTTTTGTCTCAACTCTTAAAGATAAGAACAATGAGGCTCTAATTCCAGGGCTTAGGAAAACCTTTCTTGGTTTCCATATTGAAGAGCTTATGAATGTGAGGGATACATTCATAGCCTTGAATTTCTAGGATTTGCATTGGATAGCCTTCAATTTCTTTAGTTTTCCATTTCTTTAGTTGTTTAATCCCAAACTCAATGTCTTCCAAAATAAAATCCTATTAAGTTAGTAATAAGGGTTTGGGTTTCATCCACAACCTTACAATATTCATAAAGATTCTTAGGGTGAAAATTCCAATCTCTCAATGGAATCATATTATTTTCTTATGCTTTTTGAGTTAGAATTTGTCTCCATATTTTTTTAGGATTGAATTTGGAAAGATGTAGAATCTTCTCTTGATTTATATTTATATAAATTCTCCTTTTTATTTTACTTAGTTCTTTGTAAATATTTAACTTGTCAACTTTTAGGGACTTTCCCTAATTATTTTTCTATAATTATTACAATCTTTGTCATACCAGGAATTGGTCATGTGATTTTCCTTTTTACACGAAGTTTCAAGAAAGTACTTGTTTATACAAATTGAGAGTGTTGCTGTAAAGTTGTGATATACGCCTTTAATATTGATTTTACTTTTCAAGAGATACAATTCATTTTTCAAATCCTTTGGAAAAAGATCGACTTTATTTTTCTTGAATATAACGTGCTTTTCATTATTAGAAGTTTCTTCTAGGATTTTTATGCATGCCAACATTTAGAGTTAAGATTAAGGGTTTGTGATC
Organism: Picea engelmannii; assembly: GCA_009831015.1. Classification (NCBI taxonomy): domain Eukaryota; kingdom Viridiplantae; phylum Streptophyta; class Pinopsida; order Pinales; family Pinaceae; genus Picea; species Picea engelmannii. The sequence goes on from ML777572.1 coordinate 1,062,139, forward strand.
AGAGGTTAACTCATGGGCATTTAAGATGTCAAAATTAACAATTTGGTTATACACGGGGAAATTAAATATAACATAATCTACCACGGTACTACCAAGCTTATGAATACAAGTCACTTGGTTGGAATCAACCTCTTCATTAAACAATCATGAATTATTAGGTCTTGGAAACTAAAAAGCTTGATCAATTTAGTATTAAACAATTTTTTACATGAATCTTTAGAGATTCTTTTATATATGCAAGGTAATTCTAGATCCTTATTTAACCATATAAGATTAGAGTTGGAGTTGTTGGACATATTTTCATTGATGTCAACAGTCGATGTGATGATCTATTGTTAATGATGAATTACCACAGATAATATTTTCATTGATGTCAACAGTATATTAGTTAGTAGAAGATGTCAAACAATATGCAGAGATCAAAAGCGCAAGCTCAGGAGGAGGAGCGAACAATATGAAGATCAAATATCAGAAGGAAGAGAGCATTGCACAATATATCAGGTAGCAGAAAAAGTGAAAAGGATGAAGAAATTTGTGATTATTGTTGATCACGATAGGATCAACACTGTTCCTATGATCAAATCTCAGGAGAATTAGCGACTGACTATCAATGCATACAATAATGCACAAATAGTTATTAATCTCAGGAGAGTTAGCAGAGGAAGAGCGCATTGCAGAAGTGTTGTCGGGATCGATGGAAAATTGAGAAGTCGACCAATGCATATAAAAAGTGTAAGCTCATAATGAGAAGCCTCAACAGTCGTTTGATCAAAGTGAAGAATCCTCAACGACTGTCCGATTAAGGTTGACTGTGTTGATTGTCTAAATATAACAGACATCGGTCATATGAGTGACCGTGGGCTTGAGGACCGTTGGAGGATCGTGACCAACAGATCAAAAAGTCAGAACAACGTCAGGGATAAATTTCAAAGAGAGAAAGCATAATTAAACTACTTGCCAGTTACAATCCCGCAATCTGTCTAGATCATCAGATCACATAGCTTCAAAGATCTACGATTGCAGTTGATCTAAATAATGATCAGTTTAAGTCAAATTAAATTATGATCGTTAGATGCACAATCACCAAATCTACGACAGGGATATATTGCATAGATTGAAAGGATAATTAAATATCACGCAATTAGTCAGGACCTTCCGATCTTATAGCTTCAAATATAAACGATTGTGGTTGACTCACCAACAGTGCACTAATTCCAATTGTGGAGTTTGGGTGACGAGTTAAATCACTCGCAAGTTGTGGTTCCACAATCATCTTCGACTGTTGATCCACTTCGAGTGTCCTCACGACTGTTGGATCACATTCTAGTGGAAGGATAGGATAATATAAAAGGGATAAAAGTTCAATTATCCGAATACCTATCAACCGTCAGATCAAACCCGAATTCCCTTTAGCCGTCGGATCATTTTGAAGTGGAAGGATAGGATAAGTGAGATAAGATCTGAGATCTCATTTGTGCGAATTTCCATCAGCCGTTGGATCATTCTAAGTGGAAGGATAGGATAATCTATCACGAATGCATCGCAGAAAGATCGAGCCATAGATCTAAGATCCTGATCAACGAACAACATTCACTTCGGATCTAAAGTTGCGATGAGGTTACGCTCCAGAGAAATATCACCTCAGGAACTCAGTTTGAGATTCAAAATACCCGAAGCTCGGAAATCCAAAATGAATAAGGACCATCGGATTTGAACGAAATACGATGACCGTTGGATCGTGGTTGTTGGTAAGAAAACCGCGTCATTAAGGACACGCAACAGACGACGTCTACAAGGACATGTGGCAGACCACAGACTACGTCAGCAGACACTGTCAATAAAGACATGTGACAAACCACATCGAAAAGTACACATGGCATAATTGGATAGTGATATGTGTCAAGAAGAAATTGGCTTGTTCCATGTCAACAAGTGACGTAAGTAAGTTACGTCACTCTGGGAGAATTTCTTTGGGAGTTTTATCACAAATGAATGTCAAAAGTCCCAAAGTCCCGAAAGACAAAGGTCCTAAGTCTCTCTCAGCCGTCAATATGAGATACCCTTCAGATACTATCCTGACCGTTAGATCAAGGATATGCACATGTGTCACATCGAGAGATCTATGTCGACGTCAGTAAGAAACTATGGTAGACCACGTCAGCAGTCTATGTCAGTAAGGACACGTGGCACATTCAGAGAACAACAAGTGTCAAGTTGAAATAAAAATTTCAGGTATGTGCAAATCATGAATCTGAGTGACACGTGGCAGCTTCTCGGCTCATGACACATCATCAAGTGACGCAAGTAAGTTACGTCACTCCGAGAGTTTTTCTTTAGGAGTTTTACCACCAGCATTCGCCCAAAGTCCTGAAGTCCCAAATGTAGAAGACCCAAAGTGGACACAATATGTCCGATATGAAGATCACTTCGGGAGCGTTCTCGATCGTCGATCTACTTCAGTGGAAGGATAGAGTAAGCCAAAATGTTAACCGACATCAAGCGGTCTCCACCGTATTATGAATTACCACAACAGGTGATCACTCCATAGGAAAATGGAGCTGTGTCTATTTGAAACTGCCGAAGTCCCGAACGTCGAAGTCTTGAAGTGGACATAAGTCATCCAATATGAAATATCTCCTCGGGAGTATTCCCAACCGTTGATCACACTATGATGAAAGTTGAGTCTTGAGAATTCTGAATCCTAGAGACGCGAAAGGAGATATCGACCGTTAATCCGAGAGGGACACGTGTCAGCAGTTTGTCAGCTCCAGAAGATTAACGTATAGAGGAAAGAAGGGGTTGAGACTCGAAATATCTAAAGTCCGGAGACCTGAAGGAGATCTCGACCGTCAATCTGATATTCGACTGCATCCTCAATCGTTGATCAAACTATAGTGGAAGGATAGCATAAGCATAATGGACAAAGTCGTGGAGTAAAAGGTGGCCATCCATCTCAACGCTTGATTAATTCCTGGCTGTTGGATTAAGAATTAAAGTATAGGTCCAAGGATCGTACATGACCATTGATCTAGTTCCGTGATATAAATGTGAATGATCCGATTTGTTCAATGATATCATATTCGAGAGATTTGAAAGGTTGGAAGTCACGAAGACCTAAAGGGTGAAGTCCCGAAGTTCCGTCAGCCATCCATCTCATCAGAAGATTGGATCGTAACCATTTATGTGATAAGTGCTCAAGAGCTCGTCTCGCCTAGTGTTTGGTCATCACCATTGGTCATATGGTAAAGAGATTTAAAGGGTAGAATGTAATGCATTGCTTAATCTGTTAAGCCTTTGGTTCTATTCCATTGATCATATGAACATGGTTTGAAGGAAGCACCAAGCTTTGTTATCACAGAGATGAAAGAAATCGATCCATGTCTGTGATCGATTTGTGAAAGGAAAGGGAATGCCAAGTGTAACGCTGAATACCCGAAACGATGATCTCTGGTGGTCCCAAAGTTGTTAATAAACAAGTTGGTTATTGCACAGGCCGACTCAATAAATTAAACAAGTTATGAGCATAAGCAAGTATAAATACAACCATGATTGGTTCACTAGAGGGTGTGCTTTGTGCAAGAAGTAGACGGGCTTTTGAAAAGAGAGGCTCCCTGAGAAAGAGCGGCTTGCGGGAAAAATGAAGGGGATGCAGACCTGAGGTACGTGGGAATATCAAAGAGAAGAAGAAGTGAAATAAGGCACAAATATCAGAGGAAATATGAAGTGAAGAAGGCGCAGATATCAAAAAATATGAAGTGAAGAAGATGCAGATATCAGAGGAAAGATAAAGCAAAGAAGACACAAATTTTAGACAGAGGATGAAGTTCCATGATGAGCGTTTATTATATACCTCTGATAATGAAACATAATTGATTCATTAATGAATCACTACTACTAGAGTTGGTTGAACTCTAGTTGGATAGACTTTGTTCTATCAACAAACTGGGTCTTGCAGGAAGATGGGTCTTGCTTGAGAGTTGGTGCTCTCCGAGGAGTTGGTGCTCCTTACTTCAGTTGGTGCTGAAACAAAATAGTTGGTGTTGGGAAAATACTTATTATTATATTCACATATATTCATATAAATTATATACAAACATCTCATATCTACTGTGTCCATTGTGATTATGATTTGATTGTTCTTAATCTGTTCAAATATGTTTTAACTGCTAACGTGTAAAAAGAAGAAAAGTTAAAAAATTCCGCACACTAATTCACCCCCCCCTCTTAGTGTGGGCGGTGTTTTCAATAGAAGTTCGGATCCTCACACACACTCGCGTGCATCCACACTCTAGAATATTTAACTTCTAAAATTGGTGTGAAAGTAATGAGAGCAACAAACTACAAATAAACACTTGTTTTTTTCATATGAACATGCACACACATATAACTTAAAACCAAAATAATTACAAAGTTTCTAAAAATTCTATGCTACTCAATACTAAAAGGGAACTGGTCCTTAAGGTTTGGATAAAAGGGAACTATTCCTTAAGGTTTGGGTTTATTGTAGTAGTAGAAACAACATACCATGAAGGGACCTTTTTCTCTATTGTAGCATTTAGAATGGTCATAATTTAGCATTGAGAATGGTCATAATTGACTACAAACATACACATGTAAACCTAATTAATTAAATATGCATACAATAAGTGAAAAGACTCATATAACACACAATTTATGGTCATTTATATGGAAATATATTTATATGAGAAAATAAAAATATAAGGGACTTTCTCATCATGCTAAAGGCGAACACGCTCTGGAAACACTCTAAAGATGCTTAAAGGATTACTTCTAGTGGAACTTGCAACATTGATCACTCCAATTGAAAGAGATGGTTGAATTGCTTGATTAATGTCAAAGGTTTTTTTTATTTAAAAACAATGCATATTTAAATAAATTTAATAAAATATATTTTTCCTTTATATTTATAAAATTGAGTGTATTTACATTTTGAAAAAACTTTTAAACAAATGGCTCCTCACTTAGCCAAAATGGTGGTAATTCTAATAAATATAAACAAGATGTTGTTTTGTTTTCATATCGTCCCTTCAAAGCATGTCCTTGTGCTCATGCGTCTACTTAGATATTTCACTATGCAAAGCTTAAAACAAACAAGTGCCATTGCAATGGTGATGTTCCTGTCGAAGAGCTAGCTTTGTGCATGTTTCTTTGGCTAACAAAAGCAAGTGTGTCCACAACTGAATAGAGAGACCAAGAGGTGCAACAATCATGTTGAATTGACTTCCTTGTATGTTAATATATTTCTTGGTATGTTAAGATCTTTTTTTGTATGACATATATAGATTTTTTTGTATGACATATATAAGTCTTCCTTGTATGTTAAAATATTTTTTGTATGACATATATAAATCTTGACTTTTGACCATAGGTCCTGTTAGGGTCCTATAATATAGTCATCTGTTCTCCAGTTATCTATTTTGGGAGTTTTTCTGATAAGGTTGAGAATGCTTTCATGATAAGGTGCTCATGAGTAATGGTCTAGTGGTATATCCAATGCTTCAAATCAGATATCCAGGTATACCTAGTGTTTTCACATGGTAAGTTGGAATTATGATGCATCCACATGATTTTTTAAAGGTTTAAAGTGGCCCAATCAGAGGATTTCATGAATTTGGTCATATTTTGATTGTGGCAGAAATTTTAATTTTCAGCAGCTAAAAGGTCAAAATCTTATAGCCATTAGCTACCGAAAGTTAAAACTTTCTGCAGCTAAATGACTCATTCACTCATGTCATAACCTGCCAAAAGTAATGAATGTCACTCGGGTTTGAAAAGGGTCTTGTCACTCCCATATCGATGGCTGTACACAAATCATAATTTGTTGTTATGCTGCCAGAACCGCTATCGGGTATCATTTGTCTGATTTTCAAGAGGGATTATGTTTCATTTATATATTTTCCAAATCAAGCAATCATAACCCGATATCACGCCCATGCAATTCAATCGATCCTGAAAGAACGATCATGAGTTTTCCCATAAACTAAATCGATCGATTGTTGGTTTGTGATTGTTTTAAATCTGCCCACAACTACCCAAATCCTTTCATCCTTTGACTCTATCCATGAATCTTACTATTCTACCCCACCTCTATGTTCATCTGAGTCCATCATTCACCTTCACATACCCTGGACACTTTGTAATCAACACAGTTTTAAAGATTTTTTAGCAGCTCTGGTGATGAAGATCTCAACACGAGGTGCTCTTCTGAGGAAGGAATTGCAGGATGCTTCATACCTTGAGGGATACCCTGAGGCCTACGAATTGTTTAACAATGCTGGATGTTATAGGTTCTACCAGAATATCCAGGGGCACCATCAAGGTGTCACAGAAGCATTTGCCAAAAAAGCTTTGATAGATTTAAGGTTCATCTTGGGCCTGTTGTGATGCATATAGATGAAGCCAGTGTAGCAGCAACCACAGAGATGCCCGGTGAAGGAGAAAGGTGGTTTAAGACTACCTCAATCAAAGAAAAGAGTTAGCAAAAAACCTAGGGTCCAAAAACTAAAATAATAATTTTCCAAGTTAAAGGTGCTGGAAGGACATCTGAAAAGAGAAAATGAAACTCTTAGACAATCATCTATCAAAATTGGTTCTGCATTGGATCAGTCAGCCATCAAATATGAAACTGTAAAGCACAAGAATTAGAAACTCCTCAAGAAAAATAACAAACTACAAGACATCAATAAAGTGTTGAAATTTAATCTTTCTCACAAAAAGATAAAACCCAAAGCTCACCTAAGACTTGATACTCTAGCTGAAGCTGCCCTTGATTTCAAAGGAAGTGGTTATAACAGATGAAGTAGGATCAATGGGAAACTCAACCATTTTTGACTAAGTTCGGGAGAAGTTACAGTTTTTTCCAACTAAGAACTGTTTCAAAATCCATAATTAGCTGTCAAAAATCATTCCCAAAAAATCGACAACTAAATATGCTATGTTTTGACCTCGTTAGCTACCGAAAGTTCTGTTATGAACATAAAGCACAAAAATCTCCTAAGATCAAGGGAAATTGATTCCTCAATGTGCTCAAATTCTCCCAGAATGATTTTTCAGTTACAATACATCCTAAAGATGCTGGTGTCAAGTTAATATCAGATTAATTGTGGTTTATAAGTCAAAGCATAAACAATTTCTTGGGATATTGTTGTATTTTCCCTAGTTTTAGAATAGTAGACAAAAGGAAAATGAGAGTGGATTCTAAAAATACGAGAGAGGTTTTTGTTCAACACGAGCTGAAGAACAATAAACTCTCCCATAATTTACATAGGTTTCAGGAGTTGGGAGAATCGAAGCCATCTCTGAGCCTTATTTTCCAGGCTTTCATTTTTTTCTGTTTTGGTCATGATTTTGCGGGAGCTGTTTTGGAAAGCTAGAGATGAATTTGGAAAAAATGAAAGAGGTTTTTTCTTAGGATGGAATCATTTACAATAATTGATTTCAGTTTTCACACAGATATCATATTTTTGGAGATATAGATGTCTGAGATGACCCCTATTTTCAGCAATTCGGCCCACCTTTCATGGTAGACAGTTCAAAATTTTCAGGGATTTGTTTCTATCTTTGGCCAGGTTGTTGATTTCAACCTCCTAAGCATGGGGGAGAGTATTTTCTATCAATTCTTGTAATTTAAATGTGTTAAGGGTTAGACCTGAAGGGAAGGATGGTATGGCAATACCACCATCTGTTGTAAAGATGTTCAATAGGTTGTAAATGACTTTTTGGATGAATACAAAGGCATTTTGTTTCCAGATTCTTGTGTCATGATTATGTGGTGAATTATTTCTTGATGTAAATTTTGATTCTCTTGTTTCTCATATTGTTTTATTTCCTTATTGTTTATAAAAGGATTATGCTCAAGATTTGTCTCAGACACCCTGCTCTGGCTTAAAACAATATTTATGTTTTCTTCCAAGTTTGAATGTAGAATTCATATAAGCTCTTCTCTGCTTTTGGATTGACCCCAAACCCATTCTTCCTTTCCATCTCACAAAATATAAGGATCCACTGACATGACTACCTTTCCTGATTACATTTTGTCTCAATTATTCATTCATCTTATCATCTTTAACCTTTGACTCCATTTTTCCCAATGGCCGTCTTTTGTTGTCTCAACCCAAAATCTAAAAACAAATCTTCTATTCTCATAACTAGCCTAATATCTCATCCCAACAAAGTTAAATCATACAGAGAGATCCCTCTCTAAGTCTTGGAGGGCTAGATCCTTGACTCCAAGTGGTTTTGTGGTTACCTTTGTCAATTTCTCCTTCATCCTGAGAAATTATGGAGTGATAACATAATGGTGACCATACCAGGGAAGAACACTTTATGTTCCTCAAAATAGCACTAGCACATCAAATTCCAGATCTGATTACTAATGGTGGACAATAATCTGATGCAAGAAGGTTGATTTATTCACCTGGCGACTCCAACCAATTTAGATTCAAAGGCTCCACTGGATGAAGAACCTTAAGCATGACAAGATTCTCTGGAAAGGTCAGGTATACAACTTGGAATTTTATTCAAGACATAATTGACTTTATTTTTAATTATTTCTTTCCTTTTCCTGATCCTCATCAAGACCCTATCGTTGAAACCTTTGTTGATCATGCCCAACTTGATGAGACTCAAGAGAGTAAGCCTGATTTTACAACCCATGTACATACTCCTACCACCGTAAATATTCCACATAGATACAAACCTCTCGTTCTACCCCAAATTCTCCATGACTTCCCTGTAAATTATTGCAATCATCTTCCCAGATTTGATGGAGAAAATGGAAACCTTACTACTAAAAAACACCAAATTTTTGAAGATTTCTTGGACCTGTTTGAGGTTGAAGAAGATGATATCTGTATCAGGTTGTTTTCTCTATCATTGCAGGGTAAGGTTAAGAAATGGTACAAATATCTGTCAGCTACAAGCATTAGCAATTTTCATCAATTTGCGAATTTTTTTCTTGATAAATGGGTGATTAGGAGGAATGCATTTCTTATCCTTGAAGAGTATGAAAATTTAAAAAGACAACCAGGAGAGACAGTCCAACACTTTTCATCTAGGTTCAATCAAATTTACCATTCGATGCCTGCTGATATAAGACCACCTCATGGTTTAGCTCTCCTGCACTACCCGTATGCCTTTGATCCAGAGATGGATTTCCAATTGAGGGAAAGGAATATTGAAACTCTTGAAGAAATGCATAACATTGCAGTTGATGTGGAGGCCAACTTGTTGATCAAAAGTTCAAAGGTAAAGGCCGAAGAAAAGGAACATGTGACATCTACAGAGACGAAATTAGACATTCTGACCAACACTATGAAAGAGTTGATACAAAAGATCAGAACAAAAGATGAACTGGATGTTCAAAGACATCATGTCACATCAGTTCCAGAAAAGGAAAGGATCATTGTCCCCAAGTGTTTTGCAACACACCCTTGGGAAACCAAGCTAGAAGATGATTTATTCATGTATATAATTCACCACATGGACATCGATGAAATCCAAGATCAACTTGTGATGGAGAAATCAAAAGATCTGATATGTATGTTTGATTATATCCCCTTCATGAACGAATCAACCGAGTATGATCATCATAATGGAAATTATATGATTTAAATTGATGCTGATGGCCCGAAGCAACCAACATTACCTTCATGGGAGGAACAAGATCAGCTCTATCAATGCAAAAATGAAAACAAAAAATAAAAGACAAAAAGTCCTCAAGTAAGTACAACAACTGTACCTTTATGTTTTGCCTCAATTTTGAGAGAAAATTATAGGCGAGTTGCAAACAGTGATAATGGAGGACTTTCTTATGAAATTGTTGAGGAAATCATGGGAGATAATAAATCTATCTTAGGTTCAAAAGTGAAGCCCCTGAGTCATGTTGAGTGTCAAATATCAGATAAGAGCTCAAATCCAGACACAGATTATGAGTTAATTCCAAGTGATTCTTTACCATTATGTTTTAACTCATTGCATTTTTTGAAGAAAAACCATATTTTGATTGATAAGTAGAGGGAAAGTCATGAAATTTCAGTTGAGCTAATGCGACAGTCATCCCAGTTCCTACAAGATCCAATAGCTGATGTATTGGAGGATCTATGTAGTCGAAGCCATGTTCCATCATCCAACTATGGGTTGAAAAGATGTTATGATCTTGACATGATCAGGCAATCAACTTCACAGTCTAGTTCAACAACAGTCTTATTGCTAAACCCATCAGAACAACTGCAACCATATCAAAAATTGCACGAGGATGAAAATGACATAGATACAGTGCCAAATCATGTTGTTGACTTGGCTGAGTTTAAAAATCAAGGAACATGTCAGTTCTACCTTGATCCTATAGCTACCTATATGGAGAAAATTTTCACTGTAGAGCCCCAATCTATTTCTGGAATTACTTTTGTTCTTCAGGATTTCCAAGGTCCTTGTTATGAAGATCATGTTGGAAATCAATCATTAACGCCTTTGGAATCTCTAGTTTTGATGCTTATTAAAAACAATGAAAAATAGAGTTATTGGATCTACTGCTGGGGTGGATTCATTGGAATTTTTCCATTACCTAAGTGATCAATGATTGCAGTAGATTAGGATAGGAGAGTGTGAATAAGCTCAACATTCTGAGCATCTCTTTTTCAGCAGTGTTCATTTTGATTTGGTTTCAATTGAAGAATCAAAACAGGTTACAGGTTGCAGAATAAAGCTTCAGGATTAGCCTAGTGGATAAGGCACTGGTTTACGAATCCATAGATCTGAGATTCATTATGAAACAATTCCACAAATTCAATAGTGGACATCATTGAGTTTAAACATTGTAACTTGTCAGCCCTATCTGTTATGGTGGACATCATTGAGTTTAAACATTGTAACTTGTCAGCCCTATCTACTATTGACATATGGAAGAAACTATATGCACTAATCTTGTTTTTAATAGTGGGATACCATCAAGTGTACATACAAATTGGTTAAGGTTAACCATTTCTGAGAACTATATGTACAATCAACTTTTCATTGACAATGTTTTACACTCATTCGTTTCATCACCTTGTAAACGAATGAACACCAACTACAATAATGAATTTGGCCTTGAGCTTGTGCATCAAGGGCTCCCACCTCCAAAAGGCATAATTTTTTATTTTTATTTTATATCAAAATAATATATATCCTATCTTTATCCCATTTTTGTGTAATTTAATTTTATCATAATTTTTTTAAAGGATATATATATATATATATATATATATATAATTTTAGACCTTTCATCTCCGTATAAAGAGATTTATCTAAATGCATCCATGTTAACATGGAAATCACCTTCCACTCCAAAGGAATTTGGAATTTTAAAACGAAAACTAAATTATAATATAATCATCTATCTATTCATTGCCTTTTTTAATGATATTCAATGACTATTAAATGCATATAAACTAGAATGAAATCATGATTATAGTCATTTAATATCATTAAAAAAGGATATGATCTAGAAATAATACCTTTGAAGTTGATTTTATTCAATGCTTTCCTATGCTCAAATTTGACTACGTTGCCATAGCGTAAGGACTCATTGATTACCTAAAACTCATAATTTGAACATAACCTCAACCTTATACTTCTATGTACTATATAACTGTAAAGTGATCATTCATATAAATCATGATGTATAATTTCATTATTCTCTATTGGTTAAGGATCCAGTTTCTAAGTCGCTAGATCACTTTACGTCCCAAAAATCACATGGTGTATCCACTTGTGGCCAATGTATTTACCGACCAAACATAATTCAATTTATTATTCATATATTGTATAAATAATAATAATGATAAACGAACTCTCAATAAGCATTTAGCTGATACAATTAATGATAATAATAAAAGACTGAATAAAATCATTATCTTATCAACTCTAGTACTTACTTTTTAGTACCAAGAATGCAATTTTTCAGTACCAAGAATGCAATTATTTGGGGTTTCAAGGGATTTTTGGAATAAAATGTATTTCAACTTGGTTTAAAATACGACGACATTAAACACACAAAATGGCACACGCTATCCATTAAATCTGTTTCTCATTGACACTGGAATTATAAAATATCAAAATAGAAATGTGTTTATTTTATTTTAAACTTACATGTTTCCTAAATGTATTATGCTTATAATGACCCTAGTACATGTGATCAATTGTGTTCTTTGTGCTGGATATTATTTCATGCTGAGCCTTCAATACCCCAAAAGGAGGAATGGCTTACATAGTGAGGATCGCCTTCTAAAACCCAAAAAGGTGCAATGGACAGATTTAAAATGAATGGCTCTCTTACCTTCAACTATTGTAACGCCAGGTGGGAGTCACCAAGAAGGTGAATGATAATTTATAGTAGCAAATAGAAAGTAGCATGACTAAGACCAAGCTTAATTTTTCATCGCTTTTCACACTATTGTTTTCCAAAAGTACATCAAGGAAATCTTCTGATGGTTTATAATATGATCCTTTCCTAGATCTTTATTCCACTATCATGTGCATGAAAAAAGAAAAAACAGATCATGTGTCTCACTTGATAAAAATAAAACATAAAACCCAATTTAATTACATTAGAAAATTCCTTGCTAATATCATGGCATTAGAATCGAAATAAGTGAGCCGATCTACATGTTATAATCATCCAATTTATGTAATATAACCTGCAGTTCTTTCGCATAAGGTGTGCCTGGGATATTAATTGGAACTGATACAAGTCCTCTCATGAATGTACCAAAATCATGAAGTATTATTGCTACCAATGGATTCTCAGGTGTCAAGATGAACATCTGCTTCACTATAATATTGAATGTGAACTGCAATATATGTTATGTAAAATCTCATAATTAGATGATTTATCTATTTCTCTATGATGCAAATTCAATATAAAACAAAATGGCATTGTTTTGTTACCTTTCTAGTTTCTTCATAGAAGATAATTGTTTATCTATCCTTCCATGAATTTATTACCAGCAGTGCATTTCTCTCGATGTCCATAAAATATTCATGTTTGAATTTTTCTTTGTTTAATCCTTTAGTTTTAAGTCATTGTAGTGCATTCAGAGGAGGATCTAATGATGCACTCAACAAAATTCTCAACTAAATATGTTGACAGATGGTAGAGAAGTATTTAATGATGTAATTAACAAGATTTTCAACTAAAAATGATAAATGACATGTTGTTCATGTAAACATAAATAATAAGAAGGTCCATATTAACTATTGTGTTTAACCAGACACAAAATACATTAAACTGAAAATGGAAAAAAATGTCTTGTATGTAAGGATATGCCAACATTAATCCAACCCATCATAACTATTACATGGAATTCCATATCTGCCAGGATAGTGCACATCTTGTTGGTAGCCACCTCACGATAGTTCACGTGTTGGTGGTCACCTCCCATGTAACATGCTCACGATAGTGCATATGTTGGTGGCCACTTGCCATGTCTACATCATAGAACCAATTGACAACTGCCAAGATTATATCACATAAGAGACAACTGTAGCATGAGGGGATAAATTTATTCAAACCCCGCCTTGCATGCCATATCAATGGGAAATTAATAAATAAATCTTTGGGTCAACACGTGGTGGCCTGATTCTCTGGCCACACTTTCTCGCTCTCTTGCAAAATAGAACAATTTTTTGTTGCTCTGTTTCACTATGGATAACATGAAGAAATCCAGAAGGGAAAGGGTGTTTAACGAGAGGATGCTCTGAGTGCAGAAAGTTGGAGATGGAAGAATGTAGTGCATGAATTTTAAGGAGGGAAACCAACACATGGGAACCCTTCAACTGGTGGGCAACCCGGTACTAGAATGGATGCTATAAAATCATGATTTTTTAGAGACCCAGGATGTGTTGGTTGGTAGTAGAGAGAGATCAGATATAACACCAGGTCTTGGTCATCAAACGTATCGACCAAAAAAATTTTTATGGTACTCTCCGATAGTTGATTGGTGGTAGTAGTTACAGTGCACAATGGTACTATCAACAATGAAACCGATTGCAATAATGAGTCTCAGCCCGAAAATGTGATGTTGAGCCCAGTTGTTTTGATTCTTCGGTATAGTCGACTTCTTGGTAGGGGTTCAAAACTCCTCCCAGACCTGTTCACAAAAAGGAATAGGCATACCCTAGCAGTGATAAGTGTCAGAATCACTGCCAAATCCAATCCTGCTGCTGAACTACTCAACTAGCTGAACTACTCAACTAGCTCTTGTAAGTGCATGGTATGATATTTTAGACATATAATAATTATGTAACAAATAACAAAAAAAATGAAATGGTTTTGCATAAAGAGTAAAAGGTAAAAATCACGATTAAGCATTACTATATCCATGGAAATACCTTATTTATAATTATTTATATACTTTATTTAGGTACCATGATAATGTTTAAACCATGAAATACTCATAGTTCAATGAAATGCACATTACATAATACATAGATGTTATCAATAGAGTGGTGCATGGATTAGGTGAATGCCTTGCAGATCTTCTGAGTGAAGCCCAAACAATTCTTCTCTCTATATTAACTTCGTCCCACATTTTTCGAGTGAAGACCAAATGATTCTTCTTCTGAGTGAACTTATATTGTTGATAGTTTCCTAGAAACACAACAGGTTCAATATCGACTTCCAAATAGTTGTTGTCTACCATAATTCTTAACTGGACTTTGCAACAAATCTGGGTGCTTCACAACAGTTAGGAGATTAAAAATATGGCTTGTTAAACATAATTTGGTTGATCAAGTTGGGAGACCATGGTGTTACAAGGGAAAAAATCTCTATGGCCAAGGGACCACAACAGACAGGTATGACTACAGAAATCAACTCAATTCCAACATGTACTATATAAACTAATGTGCAATACGAGGAAGAAGCCTACCTCAATCCAATCATTTGATGTCGCTCCACCGTTGAGCACTTTGACCCAAAGTTTTACAACTGCAGGAAGTTCTCAACAAACAAGCGATGGAAGTATATAGTGACACTATATAAAATGAGTTAGCACATAAGATAGCACAATCCATTAATAAACATTAAAAACATGCCCATGGATACTAATCATATATTTGCAAAATATCGATAGGACGGGAAATGAGTATTTCTATTAATAATCGATCAACAGAAGTATCAACATTACAGACTTCCATTTCGGCACGATTCAAAATCAACAAACCAAGTTCCTTCCAACTGGGTCTCCACCACTTCAATCCTCCACCAAAGGCAAGCTCATAGAAAAGAGGTAATTAGTTCCTCTTGACAATAAGGAAAGAGCTTGGAGGCTAAACACCGTGTTTAGACTTGAGGGACAAAGGGATGCAGACTTAATATGAAGTAATTTCTCCAGAGTAAATTTCCTCTCAAAGTTTAATGCTTTCTCCTCTTTTTCCATAGCTCGAAATTGTGCTCTTATAGCCTCTAGAATGCAACTGAAGGGCCGAGTCAGAACGTTTCCAGTAAATGGAAGGCCAAAGATCAGAGATATTTTGTCATGACATGGAAACCCGTCCTCATTTTTTATTTTTTGGAACAAATACTGATATACGCGAGTTGTAGTGGAGCAACAAGTGTATATGCATCTTGAAAAGCAGTTAGTGAGTGTATATGTGGAAAAATATATATTTTTGGCTCTGGATTTATCAAAAAGGGGTTGATAAATCTACATAGGGAAATGGAAAAAGGTCCTCTGTGCAAGATAGAAATGGTGAGGAAAATCTTGCTATAATAGATGCCCCCTAATCTGTGAGATCATAGGAGTATCTGCGATGGCCGAAATACATTATAAATAACCCATAAGTGGAGTGGTAGAGAACCAACTGAACGAACTCAATTTCTCATTACATTATGTATTGACTTTGCATACATGGCTGCCAAGAATACAATGCAGATCCATGTGGAAAATATACCAACAAGTGTTCATGGCCATGAGTAGGCAAGTATAAATGTGGTTATATGCCAATAGCTGTCATAGTCATGAACAAGGCCCATTGAAACCAATCTCAAAATCAATATGAAGATATTTGTATACCATGGAGTACAATCTAATCTCCCATGATCGCTGAAGTCAAATAGGTATTGGTCCAATGAAATGGAAGAAACAACTCATGAAAGATGCGTCCACAAAGTGATGTCTTCAAGTATTCAATACAATCCGCCAATGGTGCAAGTCTATATCATGTGAATAAATGAGTTGAGGTCGAACATGATGAGACATCGTTTGATTACCAGTCATTGAGGTATATCGTTAACAAACGCGAGACAACATACCAATGATGAAAGTAAGTATCAAGGCACCGAGTACATCTCTACAAATGTGAATAAAGGAGCTGGTTTCAAACACTTGAGAGATCCATTGATCAGGATATATTGATGTATTCCCATTTGTCAATGGCGAGAGAGCCTGCCACTAATGACTACAAGCCTCAAGGTACTCATAAAACTCTAGGTCTTGTATCCAGAATACATGAGTTGAAGTCGATGGAAAGAGACTCGTTGAGAGGAGAGAATTAAGGCATCTCTCATCAGTCAGAACGAGGAACAAAGAAGGAGCTTCATGATTTGGTGGAGATCGGACGAAGAACATGTTCACAAACCAATGACCCTGTGCATCTTTCGTGTGTGCCAAATGCAAGCGGTACACGAAAAAGACCCTCTGAATAGAAGTCAACGATGAAAATTGCTGACAAAGGCAAGGAAACCACCAATAAGACTAATGGCATCCAAGACACTACACAAATCCCAAAGTGTGAATAGATGTCTTGCCGTCGAACACAAGGGAAACCACCTAGTCAACGACCCATGATGAAATGTTGATTGTTGTGTTCAAGGTGACCTACCAATGATGAAAGTAGGGACAGGGTGCATCATAAGACCAAAGTATCATGTGATTCTAAGACAAACTGAGGGTATGGCCGACATGCAAAGTCAAGATTTCTGAGGAGTGGCCGACACAGGTTGATAGACTTCCTTTGAACAAGAGAATCAAACATACAGTGGACTCCAACAACATAGACTTGATGATGTGACAACTAGATGCAGGAGGCATCCATAATGTTCTCTATAGTGACTGGAAGATTAACCAGTCGATAGAGAAAATTATGTAACGATATTAGCTTCCTAAGGCCATGCTAAACCCAAAATTATGATGACGCAAAGGCTCAATAACTTTGTTCTCTGTTCAAAGGTGACACGACTGCTGCCAATTACAATATAGTACTCCCTTCCCGCCCATATTTTTTTTGTTTTTTCATAACAAGTGAATGCTATAATACAGAGGAGGGAACGAGTGTCGCAAGTAAGAAAAACTAGTTCCATCACTAGAACGTACCTATGCTCAATGCAAGGAAATGCATGCGGGAGATGGACACTTGGGGTGATGTTCCTTCCAGGGTATAGGGTGTCAAATTGCAAAGGATATAAACAAGGCTCTGCTTGGTTGAGGATGCAAACTGCTTGGGCCATGGTTTATAATGCAAAGCGAGAACCGACTAAAGGCTCAATACTGTAAGCAAAAGCATGATATGCAATCACAATTTAACGCCAAAAAACATAATTTTTTATATCTTTTAGTCTACTTGGTGTGAAAAAAGGGGTAAAATTGTGCCAAATAGACATCTTCTCAAATCCAATTTACGAGTGTGAAAAAATACAGGTTCACTCGATGATCTTTTCCATTTTTGATAGCGAGTCGGAAAAGAGATTAACTAAGACTCATGATATTTCAAATCTAATTTTAATGAGTGTGAAAGGGACAAATCACTCGACGATCTTTTCAATTTTTAATAACGAGTCGGAAAAGAGCTTAACTAAGACTCATTTTTTGGGAGTCCACGGGTAATAAAGCCGCATGTGCATAAATGAGAAATGAGGCTCATTGTAAAGTCATGTATTGAACTCTAATGGACTCCCGGTCCTAAGGAAAAATCTCGGCATGGGCACCAAATGACAAAGAGGTTCTAACAAGGGTACCCATGTTTGGTAAGTCTCTACCATTTATTAACGATGCTATGATAGCAGATGGAGGTTAATGCATCGCAATAAATGGGTTCGTACCTAAGGCATAAAAAGTGGTAATTGAAGGATAATGAAAAATTTCACGATGTAGTGAATACCTATCCTATATTCCAGGTTATGAATATACCTTCCTGAGGAGATGAACGACCAACCATGACGTTGAAATTTGTAAGAAAATTGAGTCGAAACTACAAAAACCAACTTAAAACCATTTTTGAATTAGTCCATTAGACAAAATAATAGCATAAAACTATATCAAATGGGTAAAAATGTTTTATAAATAGTAATAAAATCAAAATTTACTATGTCATTTTCATTTTCACCCAAAATAGTGCAATTTGGACTAACATACCTCCAAAATTCAAACGACGATCGCGGGAGCAATAAGCAACGAAATCGCAAACCGTCTGGACCAAATAACTCTTCATCCCATCCTCTTCAAATTTAATGGTTTACAATTTTGAATTAGGCTCCATTTTTTTAGTTTTTAAGGGTGCAAATTGAGTTTTTCGGTATACGCAGGTTTTAACTAATATGTCACGTATACGACCAGATATACTCCCCTGTGTGAACTACAAGGAGCATATATCAGGCCCTACCTGCGACTGTTCTTGGATAACCCGCGTATACTTGCAAAAAATGGCAAAAAAAAAGCTTCTAACTCAAAAATTGATTTGGTCTTTGCAGGATGGTGTTAGAGTGGAGGGAGAGAGAGCATGAGGAGGTAGATGCAGGAGTGGATCAGGATCTGGTGGCTCAAGCGGCATTAAAAATATGTGGTCTATACAAGTTTTGGTCTCTTAAAGGAATGAGGGCCCAAGCGAGGTTATTGGAAATGATGGTGGGCTATTGGGATTCAAATAACGAGAGATTTATCCTTGATGGACAACCATTAAGGATCGAAGTAGAGGACATCTACTTCTTGACAGGACTTTCACACTAAGGAGAGGTCGTGGACCTCA
This sequence comes from Picea engelmannii, assembly GCA_009831015.1. NCBI lineage: Eukaryota > Viridiplantae > Streptophyta > Pinopsida > Pinales > Pinaceae > Picea > Picea engelmannii. The sequence goes on from ML777572.1 coordinate 1,081,162, forward strand.
AGTCACGCGGGGCCAGGAGTGGGATGAAGGTCAAAGAATACATCGAGGCTCACTATGTTACAGGGACTCCCATGGTGTGAAGTCAAATCCCTATTTGGGATATAGGTAACCTCATCCTGAATATTATTGTGCTACCAGGATCATAGGGTTGGCCTCGCTGCATCAGGCATCGAGACTGCTTATGTTTTACACACTGGAGTGTGAAAGACCTACCGTGTATGATTGGTGTACCTCACTACTGACCAATATGAAGGATCAACTGACAGAGTGCAAGAAGGGGGCAAAGAGAAACTTCGAGTTTGCCTCTATCCTTTGTAGCTTCTTTTTTGAGAGGATCCCAAGCCTAGGACCTAGAGTGGAGATCATTCCTAGAGGGCCACATGATCCACCTATGGTGCGATGGATCGAGGTCATGAGACGACAAGGGGGAGGTAGGGTGGCGACACCCTACAATGATGATTTTTTCTTCTGGTGGAGGAGACAAATCATAGCTCTAGACGACTATCCCTATGCGGGAATTGATTTCATAGGTTATCCTGATATGTCGCTTCCACCAGGAGTCGCCTATGGCACCATAGGTAAACAATATTTTTTGTATTTTTGTATTTAAAAGAATAAAAATATTTTTTGGATGGTATTTTTAAATATTAACTCGATACTTGTGTGGTTGTAGACGTGGGTCCGCAACATCCAGAGGGACTCCTATGACATAGGCGGAGGCACCGAGGAGATGAGGCAGTGGGAGGAGAGGCGGAGAGAGTCCTTCAGAACGTGCAGGGCAACCTGTCACGTTTGACATAGAGGATTCTTATGGTTTAGGTGGAGGATCTACCTAAATCCATGCAGAGGCAGGTTGTCGGTGTACCTAGAGAATGGGTACGACTCTTCCGACGTCTCGCCAACACTGTGGTTTGCTATCACGAGACTCATCCAGCAACACAGGCGTAGATGTCATGGGACATGTATATCGAATGTATATGTATTGTTGAGTGTTTTAGCCCCAATTATGTAATATAAAACACCATATTTTTGGAAATATATAAAGAGGGATCTTCAACTATACTTATATATTACAATGTGTACATTGATTTAATGGTTTTCTTTGCTTTATTAATGTGAAAAATGCCAATTCAAAACATAATTAGTGTAGGCACCGGATACATGATTAGAACTTCTAGGAATGTGAAAGTATGTAATAAAATCAAATTTTCGTTCTAAAAGACATACCCGTAGGAATCGACGGAGTAACATCAGATAATGCACACGGTAACGACCGTTCAACTGACATACGACTAACTGAGAATCCAAGTGCACCTCTATAGAGCAAATACCATTTGAGATAGCATCACGCAATAATTCTATGATGACGCTATATTTGGCCATATTATTCGTGGATGGCCCTAGGCATATGCCACCTAAAGACACCAACGGATCCTCGGGCGAGTAAATCACCCAAGCAGTGGAAGCTAAGTTCCATGTATGATGATTGGCTCCATCTGCAAATCCTACGTATACCAAAGACTCCGTGGACATCTGCCAACAAAAGGGAAAACTCCATAAGCAAGCCAAAGAAAAAAAAAGGGAAAAGGTGTATATGCACTAAATTTACATTAGTATACAAAGGGTTTCGCCCAAGCCCATGGCACAAGCGTAATACCTTTTTAAGTAGATCCCATTTCTGGGCTCAACCAATTTATTCCCTTCATAATCTTCCAACTTGTAGGCTCCTTTTTCTAGAACACATCGCACGATATAAGGATCGTGCCACATGGGTTTAAACTTGCTTGCCCCTAGTGGTTCTTTGGCTTGGTCATACAAGAGGACCAAGTCACCCTCAACATACAACTAGGGATAGACAAACTTATCGTACTGAACATTGACACGTTTCTTGTTTGCCTCAATAGCCGTAAAGGCGTCCCGACACTACTCGTCAAGACTCTCTAGGTGTACAAGGCGTCACTCTAAATCCGAAGTGTCAGGTAGGAGCTCAACTGCCAATTTGAGAGAAGGGATTTCACATTCAACGGGAAGTATCGACTCCACACCGTGTACTAATTGAAAAGGAGAAAAACCGGTGGCAGTCTTTACCGAGGTTCGGTATGCCCAAAGTGCGGGATATAACATGATGTGCCAGTTGGAATTGCTCCGACTGACATTTTTTTTCAAGATGGTCTTGAGAGAATTATTGACAGCCTCTACTTGCCCATTTTCCTAGGGGTAATAAGGAGACGAGTGATCATGTTTAAACCGCATCTTAGACGCTATTTCTATCATCATTTCATTTTGAAAATGACTTCCATGATCAATGGCAATCTCTCTCGGGATATCGAACCAAGCGATAATTTGGTTGAACACGAAAAACGTTGCAGTCTCTCCATCAGATTTCACGGTAGGCATGGCTTCGGCCCACTTGGTGAAGTAGTCGAAAACCACTATGATGTGTTGATGCCCCCCAACCAAAGTTGGGTTTCAATCAATGAATTATACTCCCCACTTGGTGAAGGGATCGATGGTAATGACTGGGTGAAGAGGGGCTGGGTGCGAGCGCATTTTTTGAGTGAACACCTAGCAGAGGTGACACTTCTTAACCGCTTCAATACAATCTTGAAATATGGTGGGCCAAAAGTAACCGGCTCGCAAGATTTTTTGGGCTATCGCAAGCCCGAATAGATGACCACCACAAGCCTCTTTGTGGCAATCATTAAGGACTAACTCGGCTTCCTCGTGAGTTAATAAATGACGTAAGATACTATATATTCCTTGATGATACAAAGTGTCGCCGACGATTGTATACTTTTTGGCTTGGTATCTAACACATCGTCGATCATCTCGCAAGAGATGCTGAGCGAACTTCAAGGTTTGAATATATAAAACAATATCTCCATACCAGGGGTCGGAGGATGAGATGAGGAAAATGTGTTCATCTATGAACGAATCGACATGAATAACATCTTCGTCTAATCATGGGAAATCAAATATTAACTCTGCAAAAACTAGTGATTTCTTGGACTTGGCCGAAGAAAAGTCGAGATCAAATTATTGTAAGATGACAATCCATTTATTACATTTTATACCTATGATACATCTAGTGAGGACGTATTGAAATGGATTAACATCGACAACCATAGTAGTTTTTCAAAGAAATATATAGTGTCGTAAACGTTGGACTGCGTGGACGACATCCAAAGCTAGCTTTTCAATGTGCGAGTAATTACGTTCAGTACTGACTAAATTTCGACTGAGATAGTAGATGACGTGCTCTCGGAGCTCATCATCCTCTTGAACTAGAACCATACCAATGGTCTCTTCATACGCGACGATATACAACAAGTAACCTCTACTATAATCAGGATATTTCAGCAGAGGGGCCGATACCGAGGCTTTCTTTAAAGCATCAAAAGACTTATGGGCTCACTCATCCCAGATAAACGGGGTGTCTTTCTTCAATAGGCAGATGAAACCCTTAGTTATATTGGCATAATGCACAATAAACCGACGCAAAAAGTTATCTTTCCCCTGTAAACCTTGAAGTTGTCTAATCGTGCGCAGGAGAGGCAACTGAAGAATTGCCTCAACCTTAAGTGGATCTACCATGATCCCTGTCTCGGAGACTAAGAATCCTAAGAGATATCTAGATCTAAAGAAAAATATTCATTTATGAGGATTGAGTCGAATTTTATAGTAGCGACATCTTTCAAAAACCAGTCGAAGGTGTGTAGAATGATCCACTCTCTTGCGAGAGTGAGTAGCAAGATCATCGAGGTAAGCTTCGACTATGTGTTTGAGATCATGAAAAGAGAAAGTCATGGCTCGTTGGAAGGTTTCTCTAGCATTTTTCAGGCTGAAAGGCATTTTTCGGTATGCAAATGTGCCCCAAGGAAATATGAATTCCATCTTATGTTGGTCTTTGGTTTTGATCTGGATTTGGTTATAGCCTGAAAATCCGTCCATAAAAGAAAATATTTCTCTTCCTGCACACTCATCAAGAATATGATCAATGAAAGGCGTGGGGAATTTATCTTTAGGAAAGGCCTTGTTCAGGTCGTGAAAGTCCATACACACACGGATGGTTCATTGCTTTTTATTCACGGGAACAGGGTTGGATACCCATTCAGTCAAGGGAACCGGGTAGATAAAGATGACATTAAGTAGCTTCTCTACCTCTTCCTTAATAGTGGGGGCCTTCCTAGGATTAACATCTATAAGACGTTATCGAATGGGTTTAGCATCTGGGTAAGTCCTAATCTCATGTTCGACAATATGGGGGTCGATCCCTGGCATCTCTTCATATGACCAAGCGAATATGTATTGAAATTCTTTGAAGAGGTTGGTGTAGACCAGAATATCTTCTGGCGAACAATCTGCACCTATATTTACATTTTCGATCTTTCTAGGGTTACGAGAGATATCGATCTGGATGGTAGGAGAAATACTTGCCATATTCCCTTCGACATAAATTCCATGTGTATCAAGTGGAACTACAGCGTGACCGACTATCTCACTCAGGGTAGATCTAAAATCACCTTGCTCAATTCTTTCAAGACTTGGGAGAAAATAAGATCAATGATGCATATCGTCCCAAGGTCCCTCAGAAACATTCATGGCTTCAAGGATGGATTCATTTGAAGGCAAAGTCTCATCCAAGAAATCACATGAACAAGATAACGAAGTGGCCCTCACGGGCCTAAGAACTGGATCCTCCTCGACCATCTACGAGGGAACAGGATTGGGATCGACAAAAGAGTCAAGGATAGATTGATATGTAATCTCTGTTGCCGATAGTGGCATAGCCATGCCACCATGCGACTGACCTTCAATAGAAGAAGTCAGAGAAGGTAGGGTCCAAGCGTCACTAAAATAAGAAGTGCGGAAAGGGATGGACTTCTCTACTGAAGCAGACGTACTAGACATGGCATAAATGTGGTGAGTCGATACCGAGAAGTCAAAAGTACCCATGAGGGAAGAATACATTCTGACACCGATATTCTCAGTTGTCGGCTGAGAATTGTCAACCACATGGATCGATGGTCCAACTGATGCATTGAGGATAGAGTATGCAAAGGATAATTGATCAATCGTCACAATCTCCCCCTGATGAGGAAAACAAAGCATGTAGAAAACAGACGATACGACAACGACCATATCATAAGTCCAATTGCAACCTAGTAATAGGTTATAATCGAGAGGTGCATCAACTACTTCTACTTCCACCTCTACTATCTTCCCACCTAATTGGACTGGAAAGACAGGGAGAATACCATGAGGGCAGAAGGAATGACTGTCGAATGCAGTCAACATGGTCGACGACTTTGAAAGGGTTAGAGAACCAATAACTTTCCAACAGAATAAGGACATCACGCAAGTGGCAACACCTTCATCAATGACCGCTCATTTGATGGTATATTTAGAATACTCCACGTGGATTTGGAAAGCCACATGGTAGGGTAAGCGAGGCTTCACGTCTGTGACATAAAACTTGATGATATTCGAGCCACTAGGTTCTAGATATCCTAAGGCAGAGAGTAAGGCATTCCTCTGTGATGGACATGTCTCAAGTACCTCCAAAGTAGACATCGCGCAAGGTGTTTGGACCAGATCCTCAACAATAGAGTAGTTCTGGGCGGCTCTAGCATTAGGTTTATGGGTAGAATGCTTGAATACTCCTTTCGGAATACGAGGCGGTGGCTCTGGTTTCTTGATCTGTAAATTCATCTCCAGGGGTGGAGGAGGATCTTCTAGGTTGGTACTATCTTTTGAAGATCTGTAATATCGAGAGCGAGTGGCTATATCAATTTTTGCGTCGACCATATTGTTACAAACATGGTCGCCATCTTGCGGTGGTGGGTTTTGACTCCCACCAGGTGCATTTCCAGTGTTCGAAGAACTCAAGGTTAAGTGTTGGTTTTGAGGAAAAGGATTCATTAGCACAGTGGGCAGAAGATTTAAAAGCCTCGCAGCCTTCACACGTTTGGGGCATAAGTGTGTAAGGTGATGATCAATACAAATTTTACAAGGAAACTTAACCTTACGCTTTTCTTTCTTTCCCTCTCCAGCATTATCGTTCTGTTTTCCATTATTATTCTTGTCCTTGGGTTTATTCGTCCCACCTCTACGATTATTTCGACCTTTTCATTTATTCCCATCTGGTTTCTGGTCACCATTTGGGTTTTTCGACGATTGCACAGAATGTACATCCGCCGATTGGGTGGGTTTGGAGGATCCAGATGAAGCTGGTCCTCCAACAGACTTCGTTTTCGAGTCTGCGGACTTTACATTGGTGGACCCCACAATGCCATTGACATGGGGCCCAAGACTCTATCTAGGATCATGAGTCGACTGCGGTGCGTTAGGAAGAAGGTGATATAACATCCCAGACTGAGCATAGATAAAATCGAATTGATGGGCTCTAAAAATGGCCTCTTCCTCGCTGAAGACCCAGGAAGTGGCAACGTCCTTTGAAATAGGAGCGTGCAAAGACTTTAAAAACCATTGTAAAAGAAAGGCCAGGGGTATGGGAGTCTTAACTAACCATCTTCACCTACACCATTCCTGGATATGGTCCGAAATATGAGTGTCAGTACCCTGGCGTAAAGTTGAAAAAAGTTCAAGGTCAGCATCGTAACGAACGGGTAGTTGAAAATGGTTCAGAAAGGCTAGCACTAATTGTTGAAAAGACCCATATGTCCCACTAGGTAGCTCAATATACCATTGTGATGCAATCCCGATAAGAGTGTGTTGAAACAATTGTGATCTAATAGAATCGTGATTCCAAGAATTAGATGAGCACCATAGGTGAAAAGTAGTGACATGATCACTAGGGTCCTCACCATTCTTACCCTCAAACTTTGGAATGTCTAACGGAATATTGGTGGGGACAGGGGGCCATGTGGGATCATGACTCACTGGGTCATTCATTAGTTTAGACAAATTTGGCAGATTAAGCATGGCCAGAAAGGGAATACGGGGTTGCGACACCTGACCCCATCCACCCGCAAAAGACTGATTATTAGGAGTTGTGTTCCATCCAAGATTCTGGTAAGGAATAGAACCTTGTTCGGAATTAAAAGACCCTCCTCAGAGCAGATTCGTGAAATATGGATTGGGCATCATTCCAACAAGAATGTTCCGATAAGGGTTATGAAAATTGCCCCCAGATGGATTAGCTCCAAACTGAGGGTTGTTAAAACTACCCCCAACTAGATTAGATCCAGGTTGGGGGGTGCCCAAGACATAATATTGACCTCATCTGGGTGGGAATCCATAGGATTGAAATGGATTCGTTATGCCAAAAGTATTGGTCGAATTCAACACCGAGGGGATAGGGATATAGGCCAGAACTTGTCCGCCATCTTGGTTGTTCCATCCACCCATAGAAGGATTAGACCTGGGGTTAAGGAAGGGGACACTTCCTACATTAGGATTCACTTGGGGAACATGAGAGCTGGGAAATGGAAAAAGGAGTGTAAGGAGGTGTAGTTCCCCTAGGCCAAAGGCTAGCGTTATGGCCAACAGCTTGGATGGCAGTCAAAAACTGCGAAGTGAAACTTTGCATACCATAAGAAAATGGACTAGTGGCCATGGGGATGGTCTAAACATTGCAACTTGGTGAGTGGCCAAAACCCCCAAAAGGGTTAGAGGCAAGAGACGAATCATTGACTACAGGCTGAGCCATAATACCGGTGTAGGCCTCCGACACTGCAACTTTAGTGGATGCAGGTGTCGAGGGAGTGCAATTAACTATAGTGGGATTGGGATTTGATGAACTCCCAGTGTTCTGAAGACTAGACTCAGTACTCATCCTTGTGGGATCACAAGTCTAAAAAGTGGATGTGTGTGTACCACTCCCGATAACTCTACACCTTTTATAAGGCAATAGCTCGAAAACCGGTGGTAACTGTAACAACCGATGGGACTTGTGAGGAAGCTGGTCCAACTCCACGACAACTTATGAATCTCAACAAATAAAAAGATATCCTAAGGCCAACTAGTAATCAAAGAGCATACCAAAATGTCAAACGACCAATATGCATGCAAATGAGCTAAAGTGGCTGAGTGGCCTCCCTCACTAAAGAAGGCATGCCTCGTCTAGGAGAGACCTGAGACTCCCTGCTAAATTTTGGAGGTAACAAAATCAATTATAAGGGCCCTTGTAGGCTTAACAATGAGTCGGTCAGATCCCCCCAGAGAGGTAATCTTCCATAAGGGTTGTGTGTTGTCTGACCCCTATCTGACTTAGGATACAAGTAGAATAACCCCTGCAAGTAACCTATGAGAAACCTAAGTCAAGAAACTAATCATCCACTGTATAACTGATGCATAGGCGAACAATCATAAGTGTGGATTACCATATGGGCATGGTAGAAAAGCCTGAAACCTTGAAAGTACCACCTCTCACAGAGGTATGGATACTAGAAAGATCCCCAAATACGAATAAATTCACATAAATATCTCTGATGCTAGGTGAGTATCCAATGGTTATCCCTTCAACAAACTTCGCACGACCTCGTGCTTAACTCCGGTGTGAGCGGAGCCTCATGATATTACCAATTATACAATGTTTCTCAACTCTCAGACACATATGTTGATTTAATTTCCTTGGAGAAGTTTACTCACAAAATCCTATTCTAAGGCACTAAATCCTAGGCTAGTTTGTGCACCCTAAACAATAAAATCGTTACTAATCAATTTTAGTTTAAAGCGTAAATTTTATTGGCCGTGATTACTGGAAAAGGTATGGAAATGAAACTCATGGTGTTATGACTCTGCATGAAAATAAAAATAGATATAATGCAAAGCCTAACTTTAACTTTTCAGTGAATGATATGCTAAATAAAAACATCGCAATCTTCAATTTTAACTCTGCAACTCAGAAGTAAAATGCAATCTTTTGCTAAATGTGCTAAGTTAATGATAAAGGATCCAAGACAAAAATACCAACCAATGCAAAATACCTATTTTTATTTTATTTTCAATGTATTAAAAAGAAAATGCATGGACTGATAAGCGACTTGATATATAACTTCTACTGTGTATAAAAGAAATCACTTGAGTAGAATACCAAGCAACTAAGCAAACAACCCAACTACCAAGGATAAATAAAAAACAGAAAACAAAGAGAAAGACGCCGCCCAAAAATTCAACTCCAAATAGGTTTCCTGTCAGCCTAGATAATCTTAACAGGAACCACAGAGACCTAAGAAGGCTCAGTGATCCTCAAAACCTACCCAACAGTCACTAAACCAAGCAAGAAAGCAAGGGGAAGTGGTATACGCGACTGTTCAAGAGAAAATGGTGCATATACACCTCTTGTAGTGGGACAACAAGCATGTATACGTGGTTGTCAGGGAAAAAAGGGCATATATCCTTTAAAACAAGGCTAGGCAAGGGTAAAAGGATGAAAAAATCAGACCCAGAGTGAACAGACTATGTCCAACTATGATATGACAAGAAACACAAAAGAAAAAGAGCAATGTAAGAAGAAAAAAAATCTTCAACCCTTAGAAGGAAGATCTATCCCCAGTGGAGTCGCCATTTCTGTTACAAGGGAAAAACTCTCTATGGCCAAGGGTAAACCACAACAGATAGGTATGACTGCATAAATCAACTCAATTCCAACATGTGCTATATAAACTAATGTGCAATACGAGGAATAGGCCTACCTCGATCCAATCGTTTGATGTTGTTCCACCGTTGAGCACTTTGACCCAAAGATTTACACCTGCAAGAAGTTCTCAACAAACAAGTGATGCAAGTATATAGTTACAATATATAAAATGAGTTAGCACATCAGATAACACAATCCATTAATAAACATTACAAAAATGCCCATGGATAATAATAATATATTTGTAAGATATCGATAGGACGAGAAAGGAGTATTTCTATTAATAATCGATCAACAAAAGTATCAACATTACAAACTTTTGTGTCGACATGGTTTGAAACCAAGAAACCAAGTTCCTTCCAACTGAGTATCCACCACTTCAATCCTCCACCAAAGGAGTTCAGTCACTAATATATCATAATTGGCATGAATATAGTCTCTATTTGATATTTACATGCTATCTCCATGTTTAAGTGCAATTCTAGATTGCACACAATATATTGAGTTATTGTTCTTTTGTAAGGTAACCACTCTAATTTTATTATCAACCCAATTTTGTTCAGAACTACTCATTTATTTTAAGATGGTCCTTTTCATGCATTGCACATCATTTTATCAAAGCTTATAATGTTAAGCAAATAATGATTACTTTGAAGCCCTTCACGTTATTATTGATAGATAACCCTTAGTAGCTCTTTTCTACGCATTCATTCAACAAAAAGATATAAAAGACATTGAATCACGATTCACATTTTTTTCTTGTTTTAATATAAATCCCTACACTTATCCCTGACGGTTTTACAGTGGTGATGTTGTAGCAATAGAGAGGAAGGGTCTATTTATATATGTGATAATCGAGAGACATACATGCATGCTAACTAATTTTGTTTGTAAAAAAACAATGAATTAATTATGCCACACTGTTTCACATCAGGTTTACCCCAATGATAGGTTCCCCATGGGTGTTACCTAATTGCATCAAGATATCCATGTATGAAAAAAAATATGGGCGCAATACCCACAAGTTGACTCGCCTCCCTTATAACTATTATTGTCTGAATAAATAGGCTATTACCGTCATTTATCCGTAATGAAGAATTCATAGAAAAAAGTCTCTATAACATGTCATTACTGGTCTTCTCTCTCGAGATAACCCAATTTATTTCATTAATGTGGATCATAACAATATGTTTAGTTGGCGAAGGTTGTCAGTCTAACAAGTGAAAAGTTGTACATGTCTTGTATTTTTTCACTTAAGACAAGATTCATGATTTGTGTTCTACGAAGTACAATCCTTTAACACATTGAACCTGTAATAGTTTGTAGTGGATAAAAAAATGCACACTTCATTATTATTGAGTTTTGGTTTTAATTGTTTACCTTATTTTTATTTTAAGAAGTAGCCCTAATTTGTTTTCCAGTTAGTTCCTCGTTGCCTTGAATTAAAAGAAAAGAAAATAAAAATAAATAAAAGATTGATCCTTCCACTTCGCTAGTCACGAAATTGGAAGATAAATTCCATTTTATTTCCAGATGAGAAATTCAGATTAAATATAACCTGCAAAAGTAAGAAAATTTTAAGGTTAACATATAGTAAAGGTATCTAGCATCCAACAATATTTCAATTAAATTTAAAATTGATTCTGTAACAATAATAATTTACAGTAACAAAGATGGGTTGTTTATGAGAGTATGCCAAAATGATTTAAGAAGGTGTGGAGTTGACTAGGTATGGAATAAGAAGTTACCCTTTTAAAGAGAGAGTAACTGAGGTTGAGGAATATTGGGATGAGGAAAATACCTTTGTGGTTGGTAGCCCCGTCCTTGCTACTGGTGCTTTTCCATTAGTTGACTTAGCTCCTTAGTCTTAATGTTGTCCCTCTGGTGAGCTTGAAATATTGATTTATCCTAGAATCGGGTCAACCAGTTGGGTGTCAGATAGGTAGTTGAAAAAATATAGATTTCAAGACTTCCCTCCATCTATAGGCCTTGTTCATTCATTCTTTAGTGGTCTGATTAGAGCAAAGTGTAGTTAAGGATAGCTAAATGTGATGCCTCCTTTCTGCTATGTCATTTTGTAAATTCTTCTTCATCCTATACCCGTACATGATACAACTTATTAGCGTGAAAACCATCTAGCAACCAAAGTGAAACAACCTTAGTACACTGTAGACCTCATTTTGGATCATTGGGTTTTACCCGACCAATATGAAAGGGGAAACGAGGATGAAAGAAGCAAGAAAAATGATAACCTTGATAAACATAGAAAAACACTCCATTTGGGTAGTGGATACAAAACAAACACACTTACGAGTTGTACGCATTCTCGCTAATGTCAATTAAATATAGATATCTATCCAAATCCTACAATACCAATAGCCTCGGATGAAACCACTAAACATCTTCTTCATTTGTCTTTCAATAGAAAATTCAAGGTGTCACTCAGTAGACACACGGTTGTGTTTCCTATGCCATATTGAACTGTATACTTTGGACAAGATCGCGAGAAGTTATGGATGCATATAGATGAAGCCGTCATGGAAAAAAAAGTATTTTCACTTTGAATAAGCACACTTTACAAGTAGAGCATAAATCATTACATGTATAATTTGTGGTGCAAGGCACCCACACCAAATCACTGCCCCTGTCCATGACGAGCAATAGATCTTGTGGATTTCCCACCAACAATTTGATGTAATACTAGTACTTCTCTCTGCGACCATACAAATACCCCTCCCCATTTGTAGACTTCCTAATAATCCTTTGCTTCAGTGCCGAAGCACAATCCTTGGAGACCTGCACCATCTTGGAAACCCATTGGTGTGCTTGGTCATCATGGTTAGAACCAACTTCCGCAATCACAAATCCTTCCCTCGTTCTCATGTAATGAAGAATAAACACTATTCCACTATTATCATCATTCTCTTTTCTAGACTCATTGAAAATATTTGCAGTGAGAGGAGGAGGAGTCAGAAGATAAGCTTGAGGTTGCATACCAACATGTTGTTAATTCTGTAGGGAAAAAACATATGCAAGCAATTTTTCTTAGCTAGATAGGTGGATTTGTATTCTTGGTGTGAAGGCGACACAATGCGAAGGTGGTAAGTGGTGGGAAGGAGACACCTCTTATCATTTCAGATAAGGGTTACAAATTAGAAAAAATATTTAGTATAGATTAATATTGGTGAGAGTAGAGTTGTTAATACAAGTGTTTAATGCATGAATGCATAGCTATTGTTAGCTGGTAAGTGGATCAAAATTTTCTTAAAGGTGATGATGAAGTCTAGGGATGGCGATGGGAAGCATGTTTAAAGGGCCGAGTGCAAAATGCCACCTAGCCACTATTTTTCATAGCAATTTAAGACAATTTATTGACCTAAAAAAGAGTGTCAATGAAGATTTTCCTGAACTTAGGGTATGTGAACATTTAAGGAGATTTAATATGATTTATTGACTTCAAAAAGAGCATTAATGAATATTTGCGAGATTTTCCTGAAATCTTAGGGTATGTAAACATTCAAGGAACATAATGAAGATATAATTGGCTCCAAACTTAGGATACAAAAACCTTGACAAAAAAGCTGCTCAATAAGACGTCCAACTTATTAGCCAATGGAAAGTTTAATAAATGCAATTCAAATACTATAAAAAAATAACTAATTTACTTCTCCTATGTACAACTTTGAGGAGAACAAAAAATATGTCTAGTCAAAGGAAAACTAATTCAAGGTCAATGCTGAAGCGAACGCTAGAGTCCTAGCCTTCGACATGGACTAATAAGTTGTTATGAAACATTGTATCAATATGTATATAGTCATTTGTATTAAAAGAAAGATTGATATATTATGCTTTCGTAAGGGATAGGGCATAGTATTGGTCTTTATGTCTTGTACAGGGCATTGCCCCACCACCTATACTCTAAAAAGGTGAGATGCCAAAATAGTTATGAATTTTTTAATAGAAACTTTACATGTAAGTTACTTAGGAAGTTGTTAAGCCCTCAACAATTCCCATTAATTTAAAAAAAATAAGGGGCCCTCATTAAATTTTGAAAAATATTACCTTCGTTTAGATTTGGTTTTATCTTACTTTGGTTATTTTGTTTTTTTACTATTCAATCTTGAGTATTTCTTATGAGTGATTTTTTTGGGTCTATCTTTATGGGACAATGATTTGGTGATATGATATTTTTGAAACAAAGTCATTAGTGAAATTCCATCCATACATCTAGCTTAATGATCATGATTGTAGTGATGGGATTGTTGCGTCACGTAACCCTGTTTCGTCGCATTTTCCTTGCATAAGCAATGGATGCGCTATTTGAGTCTTTTTTCCCTATGGTTATTCAAAATTGTTTGCATGTTCAATTAAGCTTATTCAAGTTTATCCCTTGCCTCGATTTGCTTAAATTTGGTTTATTACTATGTTTCACCACTTTTGTCGATATTTAGTCTTCGATGCATAAATGTGTTAGCAGGGTATTTTGGCGGACTGAAATAATTCAATTAAAAGTAAAATTTTAAGAAATTCAATTCGTGCCTTAAAATAATACATATTAAATATTTGAAGCGAGCTTATAGTTTTGGGATTTACACAATACATTATTTTTACAAGCCTTGAACTATTGTTTAAAAGTTATGCATTTTTATAATTCTCTACTCTTTGGCAAAATGAAGTTGACTCAATCACTTGGCTTTCTCATATGAATTCATTCCATGCCTTAAAAGAATGTTTATCAAAGTTTGGAGACGAGCATAAAAATCTTAATTTGAACAAAATAATTAATTTTTATCAAGCTCTTACTTTTGTTTAAATTTTTTTTTGCATTATTTTACTCGTTATCAAGTTTGATTATTATTTTCCCTAAAAAATAATGGTGGCGTACATGTAAGGGTTCTCTATTTCATGAGATGATAATTTGGTTGGTTTCCCATTTCCAAACGATATTAGTATTAGTATTGGCTTCTAAAACTTTTGGTGATGGAACAAGATGCATTTTCTTTTTGGTCGATTTGATCGAAGAACCTTGATTACTTTTACACTTATATTTGATCCTATTTTAGGATTGGTTTAATTAATTAAATTTATTTTTGAGCTTGCATTATTTCATGGTTGAGCACTTGAATCTACTTTATTTCTTTTGGCATTCATGTTTAAATAGGAAATAAAGTTTTTTCATAAAACAAACATGCTTAAATTCTACAAACATTTGTTTAAATAATGATTATTTTAGCTCCTCAAGATTTGTATATAAGGGTTTGAATTCAGATTAAGTTTTCATTGTTTTGGAAGATGACTCATCATCTTTTTATTTTTGACACAAGTGTTGAGATATTATTGAGGGAAAATCATAATCGATGAAGAGACGAGATCATCGAGATCAACTCTTAATAGTTGGGAAGCAAGTTCATAAAAGATTGAAGATCGTGATTAGGTTAACCAATTCATCAAGAAAAGGATCAAGCTCGTCATCCATAAAAGATCTCGTGGAAACACAAATAAATATCAACAGTTCAAAGTGGAGTACAGACCAAAAAAATCGCAGTCAAAATGCCACGAATCTACAGAGAATTTGTAACAAGACGCCATATGGGTTTGTCTCACAAAAATGCACAACTTGTGATCGCTATCATTTTTCTCTATGATAAATGTAAGTAACTTAATATAAGGCAATCACAACAATAATTCACCAAACCAACACATGAATGTGGAATACCACGTAATTTAGGATTTCTGTTATTCCCAAGCTATGGAGGACGTGTTATCATGAAAAGAGATCGTTGAAATTAATTAGATGGATAAGAAAATAAGATCTCCCAAAGTTTTCATGGACATTATTTCACCTAATACAGTATGAGACGTCATAAGATCATTGCCATGTGTCATGAATTCATTCACCAATTTTTAGATGGAAATTACTGGTGTTTTGGCATGAGATCAATGGGTTTACCAGATTTGATGCTACAACCATTAATCAGAAACAATTCTTCCCGTAGATTTGCAAATGAGGATTATCGACGTGCTATGCAATGATCCTTGTTGGGTTGTTATATTATTTGGAGTGAAATTCTAGTCGAGGTGGATTATCTGACAACCGAAGATATCGACAACAAGTCGAAGGTTGAGGTGGTTCGACTAGGTAAAGTCGAATTCGAAGATATCGACAACAAGTCGAAGATATTGACAACAAGTCGAAGGTCAAGGTGGTTCGACCGGGTAAAGAAGAAGTCAAAAATATCTACAACATGTTGAAGAGGTCAACTGACAAGAGGTTGACATGCACGTGCATGGAAACCGACTAAATACCAAATGAAGGCTGGCATGTAGTCGAATGGTAATCTGACTTGGTAGTCAACTGTAACAAAATCCTGAGATTCACGAGATTTGTAGCCAATGATCTGCGTGGATCTGTAATCGTTTGTTGGGCACATTTCTTTAGGGTTTTTTCTACTGTAAATCCTATAAAGAAGGCATTTTGTAATGTTGTAAAGGCTAATTAATAATTGTAGAATAGCCAATCTTTAGAAGTTGATGGTCATGTAGATGTAATATGAATTGGCTACAGGGTTGTTCTTATGTAAATAAAGAAGGCGTGATGTTGATTATGTCTTAGGTGTAGATAAAGGTTAGGCACATAACCTTTTATTCTGAATGAATAAGACAACAAGAGAGTGAGACACTCAACGCATGTTGGTTTTCCTGTTTGGGTTTCCAGGGTAAAATCTTTGTGTACTCTGTGTTTTCCTTGTCATTTACTTTCTCGTTTAAATCTTTCTTCCTCTCTTCTGCTAGATTTAGTGTGGAAGTGTTCCTCATTTCCTCACATGTGGTATCAAATCTTGGTTTAACAATATTGGATCTGGGGTAAACCCTAAGTTCGGTAAGAGTCGTAAGTTAGAAATCTTTAAAGATTGTGTTAAAGAATGGTGAGCAACTCAAGAATAGAGATCAACAAATTCAATGGCCATACTTTTGAGCTTTGGAAGATTAAAATTGAATATCTCCTTGTAGATCAAGAACAATGGGAAACACTCTGTCCATGTACTATTTCGACATGTATGCCATTGAAAGAATGAAAGAAACTCGAGAGAAGGGAAAAGAGTATGATTCGAGTTGGTCTTGCAGATTTAGTACCACTGAATGTATTAGGTGAATATTTGGCCAAGAAACTGTGGGACAAGTTGGGAATCTTGTATCGATCGAAATCCTTGGTAAATAAGTTGTTTCTCAGAAAGAAACTGTATCTTCTGAGGATGAGTGAGGGAAGTTTGGTGACTGAGCATTTAAATGCATTTAATACCACTGTAATACAATTATCTTCTGTGGATATTAAAATCATTGAGGAGGAGAAATGTGTTACCCTATTATGTTCTTTTCCAGATTCCTGAGATATATTAGTCATGGCTATATGGAGAAATTAAACCACATCAACGCTAGTAGACATGGTTGCATCTCTACCATCAGAAGAAATGAGAATGAAGAACATGTAAGGATCGACCAAATATGCATTAGTGGTGAGAGGTAGACCAGTTGACAGAGATAAAGACAAATTCTCTGGTATACAATCTAAGTCAAAGGGTAGATCTAAATCCCTTGTTTAGTTGACAAGAAGATGTTGGAAATGTGGTAAAGATGGGCATTACAAAAAGGACTGCAAGTCAAAGGAAATGAAATTCATTACAAGATCTGATGAGAAGTAGTCGATTGAGAGAAAGATGAATCTAAATAAGGGAGGCGATGTGTACTTGGTGTCGACCAGTACACAATCAAATCAAGATGTTTGGTTGATCCACTCAAGATAATCCTATTATATGACACCACATATATAATGGTTTTGAAAATATGAATGATATGAAGGAGAGGATGTGTTCTTGGGGGGCGACTCGACAACTAAAATTGTTCGATGAGAAAGAGTTCGACTGATACTGTAGGATGGGAGGATGAGAACCCTTCCTGGTGTGCTACACATTTTGGGTTTGGAAAAAAACATGATATATGTTAGCAAGATGAGAGATGCAGGGGCACACACTCTATTTCAGAAGGATATGTGCAAGATGGTGAGAGGTGTGATTGTATTAATGAAATGAGTTTGGATTGGAATCCTATACAAGTTATTAGGGAATTATGTCTTGATTGGATGCAACACTATCTTTGTTCCTGAAGTCAACTCAACTTCAAATTGAATCGGTCTGAGTTGATTCAAACTGACTCGACAAGTCATCATAAATTTTATTCGACCATGCTATGGCACGAGAGGATGGGACATATTGTAGAAAAATGACTTCGAGCTATACCTAAAAAGGGTATGGTTGAAGATTTTCCTATATATAATTTAGAATTCAAATTTTATGAACATTACATATATGGAAAACAAATTCGGTTGAGGTTCCCATTTGGAGAAACAAGGGAAAAGGGGATTCTAGAGTTGGTTCATAGTGATGTGTTTGGCCATGTTTCAGTGTTTTAACTTGGTGGATCCCTGTATTATGTCTTCTTCATAGATAATTTTTCCAGGAATGCATGGATATATTACCTGAGGAAGAAAGAATAGGTTTTCAATAAATTCAAAGAGTTTAAATCTCTTGTAGAAATCCAAAAATATAATAAGATTAAGGTGGTGAGAAATGACAATAGTGGTGAATTCTATGGAAAGGAATTTGATCATTTCTACAAGCAATGTGGAATAGTAAACCAAAATACCACACGATATATCCCACAACAAGATATATTTGTTGAGAGAATGAAAAAAACATTGATGGACAAGGCAAGGAGCATGCTCAATGATGATGGGCTCGCACAAGAATTCTGGGAAGAGGGAGTCGACACTACAGAATATCTAGTGAATATTGTTGATGTTTTGGTAGCTGTGAGAGGCATTAAACTCCACGTTTAACCTATGACTTAGAATAGAATATTATGGAAGAAAGTGAACCATTAAATATATGTTTTTTAACCCTAGAAGACAAGTTCGCCTAGCAGAATAAATAATATCAGAATATTATCTTCCATAAATACAATTCATCTCCATAGGAAAATGATAAACAAAAAATATCATTACCGGAAAGTCAGGTCGACCCAGCTAGAAAAGTCACTAGACAAATTAATATAAATAGAGGACGTTTTAGCTCATTTGGATACCCAGTCAGAGAACAATTCTTTTGGAGAGTTGCAGTTGCAGTTGCAACTGCATCTACAAGGAGGAATAAGGGCGTATGGTCATCTCTTGGTCTTGATCTCTCTCTCTCTCTCTAGCACTATCAGGTGATTCTCTTGGTGAAATTCTTGGAGATATTCTTGCTAATTATGGCACAAGGTTGAGAGAGTAATGCAACTACAACTATTGTATTTGTGTATGACACTTATTATGTGGATATGGAGACTCTCTCTCTTGTGCGCTACCATTGGAGAAGGAGCACTTTACTTGTCTTGAGTTGTTGTTGTAGTTAGCAACTAGGGTTTATCTATTGGTTCTAGAGTAGTCTTGTGAGAATTATTCTAAGTAAAGGTTAGTGTGATCGAGGGTGGAATATGTGAATGCCTATGGTTGGGTAACAATTATGTGACATTTTCTATGGTTAAATGAGCATACCAAAATTTCAACATGGTATCAGAGATGGTTTCCTTCGTAACAGTCTAACTGCTGGAAGGAAGATCCTAAGTTTCCCCCATTTTCAAGCTCATTGAGAACTTACAAAAAACACTAATAAGGTATCCTAAGTAGGGCACATCTCTTCCCCAGATCAGATCTGCAAATTTCTGAAGTTGAGAAAATAGGGTTTCCTCATAAAATCCTAGGTCTGTAGTGCGAGTTGTAGTTGCAGTGCCAGTTTCTTCGTGCTAGGTCCTTCATGCTAGTTGCTTTGTGCCAGTTGCAACATCAGTTGCAGTTGCAGTTCCTTCCTTCCAGTTCCTTCATGTCAGTTTCTTCATGCTAGTTTCAACACCAGTTGCAGTGCGATTTGCAACACTAGTTATAGTGCCAATTGCAACACTTTTTGTAGTGCCAGTTGTAGCACCAGTTGCAGTGAAAGTTTTTGTGAAGTATTGGGACTAATTTTTTGTTTTCCTAGTGTGCCTTACCCTAACACATCTCCAACTACCTTTATATTACAAGTTGGATAACCTTTTAAGTTTTAAAGGTTCCTCATTGCTTGTCATTGTTGCTAGATGGTGCCACTACCCGTCGATGATGTCAGAGGTATGTACTTATATATATTTAAACCATATCACTATTTTGATTTTGATTGCAGGAGAAGGGATATCTTAAAATCGTAGATCCAGAGGGATCTCAAACCCAACACATTTAGAGGAACAACACACTCCAGGCTTGATTGTTTTCATATGCCTCTAGCTGTTATGGAATTATTGTAATCTTATGAACATCTAGTTGTATTTTTATCTATTGAAGTTATAGTAACCTCTATTCAAAGTTAAATTTATAATATGACTCTAGTCAAAGTATTAGATTGATTAAGGTTGAGATTTTAGAGTTTATTTTCATTATATTCTCTAACTCATATTTCTGTCAAGAAAGAATATTATCTCAAGTACATGGGATAGGTTGAAGATAATACTTGTAATCTTGAGTGAAGGATACTCAGAAGAAAATCAACAACACTCATTCTTGAAGATAAGAGTCTAGGTTCCAGGTTTGATTGATTAAATTAATAAGTTTCCAATTTGCACATATCAAGTTTGATAATTGCTACATTACTAGTTGTGACAATAATCCTTGAAAGATTGTATTACAACTACATACAATGAATACTTGGAAGCATGTGAGTACTATTGATACAAATTCTTATTGTACTTGGTCGCAATATGAGATAACATATCCTCTAGGAGATACTTCTTGTTTTTCTTCCACGCAAGTCACCTTGGTAATAATATGATGATTACCATGAGATTGACTTTTTATTCTTGTTGACATAGATATGTTCTTATGAAAATTCTATTTTACTTTTTGTTCTTGTTTTCTTGTTCTGGGTAGGTTACCATGGAGGAATGATTGATCACAACAGTAGAAGAGTTTTGTTCCTATTTCTTCTTATTATATTTTTATTTTGGTTCTTGTTCTAGGAAGGTCACAAGTAATGGATCTGAAAAGGAGCTACTGTGGTTATTGTTCTCATTCTTGTTTTTATTATTGTAAGAGTATTATTCTTGTGTATTGTTTTTCTCTTTGTTGTCCTTGTTCCAGGAAGGCCATAGATGATAACTCTAATGGAAGATATAGTGATGGTTGCATGAGACAACATATTATATGGTCTGTAGTTTGAGACATGGAGAAGACTCTCCAGATAAGAAGTTGTATACACAACCGTATACATCCATGTACCAAAGAAGAAGAAGATGAAGAAGGGTAATTTTGCGAGATACATAGTATCTCATATGGAGATTGATTGTAAAGAGCATAAGGATCCAAATATGACCAAACAAATCCCTCTAGTGTAGTTGATCACTCTTCATATCATTAGGAAGAGTTAGTAGAGCCAAATGGGCCGACCCATAATTGTTGCAGTAACCAAGAAGAGACCAACATGGTCCCATGAAACTTTGCAGGATGCAACATTGATGAGCCATATCATGAGGAGCATATGGCTGATGAAGTGACTGAGGAGGAAGACAATTATAATGACTGGGATATATATATCTTTTCCTTACTTCCGATACCCGAAGGGAAATTAGTGGTGACTTCCAAGTTTATCTACAAGATCAAGCATGTTGCAGATAAATAGACTAGAGATGTACAAAGCCTGATTTGTGTCTAGACGATTATCCGAGCAAGAGGGAGAAGACTATGACAAGAAACTTACTCCAGTATATTTCTACCAATGAACATGTAGAAAATATGTTGACCAAACCTCTGTCAGGGACAAACTTGGAGTGGTCCAATGTTTTTCTCCAATAGTGAGAATTGATGTATACCCCACTAGCGGGAAGTGATGTTATCCCCATTAGTGGGAGCTACCCCAGTCCAGATTGGTATGCTAATCCAACGTAGGCTGGTATGTTACCCCAATGCAAGTTGGTATTCTAATCCAACGTAGACTAGTATGTTACCCTAGTGCAGGTTGGTATGCTACTCCAACGTAGGATGGCATGTTACCCCAACGCAGGTTGGTATGATAATCCAATGCAATATGGTATTTTACCCCAACGCAGGTTGGTATGATACTCCAATGCATGCTGGTATGTTACCCTAACGTACGTTGGTATGATAGTCCAATGCAGATTGGTATGTTACCCCAACATAGGTTGGTATGCTATTCCAATGCAAGCCGATATGTTACCCCAATGTAGGTTGGTATGTTACTCCAACAAAGGATGGTACACTACTCCAGTGAAAGTGAAAAACTTATTATGATGTGTGGATTCGTGAAATTCAAGAAGATAATGGAAGAGGTGTGCAGAAGCTGTGATGATGATCGTGCCAAGAGGAATACCTTCCTTGTTAAGAGGGAGTGTTAAATTTTTGAGTCATATTTTGTGTGAGTTGACGAGTTACTAGTTCTGTATGAAACTAGGTGTCGATCAATAACATCGAAGGTTACTAGTTGGAGGGCCAACCAGTAGTGTTGGAGGTGTTTTCCAACTAGATGGATAATGTGTGACTATGATGGCAATACTTGATCTATTTGATCATATGATAGCCTATGTGGCTATGGTGATGCTACCTGTAGACTGGTCTGTAATACCAAGTGAGTCTTTCCCATGCCATGTGAGATGGATGGATGTGTTTGATACCACTACATGAATTAAATATTAGTTAATACCTCCCTAGATAAGATGGAGTGTTTATGTTTTAGTATTTGCGAGAGGTATTAACTTCCACGTAACCTATGACTTAGAATAGAATATTATGGAAGCAGGTGAACCATTAAACAAATGTGTGGAAACCCTAGAAGACAAGCCAAACTAGTAGAATAAATAATATTAGAATATTATCTTCCATAAATACAAGTCGAATCCACAGGAAAAGTATAAACATAAAATATAATTACCAGAAAGTCGGGTCAGCCTTGCTAGAAAAGTCACTAGACAAATAAATATAAATAGAGGACATTTTAGCTCATTTGGATACCTAGTCAAAGTGCAAGTCTTGTGGATATTTGTAGTTGCAACTACAACTATAGCTGCAGGGAGGAATAAGGGAATATGGTCATCTCTTGGTATTGGTCTCTCTCTCTAGCACTATCAAGTGATTCTCTTGGTGAAACTCTTGGTGATATTCTTACTAAGTATGGTGCAAGGTTGAGAGAGAAGTGTAGCTGCAGATGCTGCAGTTGTATATGACACTTATTATGTGGATATGGAGACTCTCTCTCTTGTGCGCTACCATTGGATAAGGAGAGCTCTAATTTATTGAGTTGTTGCTGCAGTTAGCAGCTAGGGTTTATCTGTTGGTTCTGGAGTAGGCTTGTTAGAATTATTCAAAGTAAAGGTTAGTGTGATTGGGGGTGGAATATGTGAATGCCTATGGTTGGGTGACAATGATGTGAAATTGTATATGGTTAAACGAGCATACCAAAATTTCAACAAATATGTCTCATTCGTCAATGCTAGTCGACACAACTCCACATGAGGTATGTTCTAGTAAGAAGCCTTCAATTTCACATCTCAAAGTATTTGGTTGTGATGCATTTGTGCATGTTTCTAAGGAAAAGAGGAGCAAGTTAGACAAGAAGGAAATCAAGTATATTTTCATTGGATACAAGGAAGGAATGAAATGATATAATCTCTGAGATCCTACATCAAGGAAAAAAATGTACAGTCAAGATGTGGTCTTCAAAGAAGTCAGAAGGAAGTCCGAGCCTATAGAAATGGTTCAAATAGAGAATAATCTAGAGAAGGTTCGGTTTGTAAAATGATTTGACTTGATCCAGGTGGATATTGGTGTCCACCCACCTATTCTAATGGCTCAAATCCCAATTTTCATTTTGGCAGTGTTTTTCTAGCTTTTCGGGTCCCAAAATTTTGTGGCCATTTTGAGGCCCTAAACAACGTTTTTGGGGCCCACCACAGTCACACTAGAGATAGAGTCAAAGTGTGGTGGAAAATTTTTTATTCCTTGGATACACCTTTCCAACATGCTATCGTGCGCCTAAAATGAAGATCGTATGAAAAAGTTACGACCCCGGGAAGTTGATGTAGCAACTTACCCCATCGGGGCCCACATGATTTTTGGCGCTTCATCTCCTAGGGTTAGGTTTTTGGATGTTTTGGGTTTTCTCATTTATGATTTATGTTAAAAATTCCTTTGGAGCCTCATTGTAACCAAATTATTGTGAATGAGTGTAGTCGACACATCTCTTCTTAGAGATAAGCTACCACCATTCTAGCTAGCTTGTGTGCTTTTGCATTTCACAATATTTGTATTTCAGAAAGTTGTTATAGAATATGAGATTTATTGTATTACTGTTTTACTTGCCATATCTCTGTGTAATTCTTTTTATATCTCTATTTTATCTCTGCCTTCATATCATTCCTAAAATAATCTAGATCAGTGGTATCAGAGTGATGTTCTCCTTGTTGTCGTTAGTGCATGTCCCTGATGAGGTCAGGGTATAGATAGTTGGGTCTCGAGCTTGTATCTCTTGAGAAAAACTGCTATCACATGCCCAAGATACCTTCCATGGTGAAAGAAAATAGGGAAAAAGGGACATGAGATCCTTTCAAATTTTTTCCTGAGGAAGCCCTCATGCGACAGAGGAACGAGATGATGGATAGTTTCACCCAGATCCTTTGACGACTCCCGACAACAACAGAGGAACCTTAAACCATAAATCACTTTAGAGGTGTGACTCCCTTCAAGATACAATTCAAATTTGATATTCCTTTATTTGAAGGCCATATAGATGTCGACACTTGGGAAAAATGGTTAAATATGATAGGGGGTTATTTCTTCATCTACAATTTTTCCAACAATGAAAAAATCACCTTCGCGCTCCTTAAGGCCCTTCCCCATGTCAGAAATTGGTGGGAGACTTACTGTGAGCAACATGTCGAGGATGAGTCTAGATTTTTAAGGCTAGGGCCCAATTGGGAAGATTTTTTTGATTCCCTCAAGGAACAATATTACCTCATTGGAAGTTATGATGACCAATACACGAGATGGACCACACTGCGCCAAGAGAGGGGCCAAATGATGTCAGAGTTCACAAATAATTTACATACCTTGTGCACCACGCTGGGTATCAAAGACTCTGACGGATATATGGTCCTAAAATAATGTGGTTATTTGCACTAGTACATCCAAACCAAAATGGAGTTTCTAGACATCTCATCATTGGGAGCTGCTTATCGATATGATGTCAAAATCAAGCATAAATTGAAGGAAAAAAACAAGGAGTTCGGATCTACAAATCAACAACATCCAAAGTATGATAAAGGTGGCCCTAAATCCTAGGCCAAAGCACAGAGTAAGGATGGCCAACCCCAGGATAACCAACCCAATCCACCAACAAATAAGGGTAATGGAAGTCGAAGAAGGACACTGGAAAATGGTGCGAGTTCCACAAAATACCTTAGCACAATATTGATGAATGTCGCTCCAAATAGTCATTGTTGGCTGAGAAGAAATCCCCAGGGTTAGATGTTGAATTAGACTCTGGTTTCAATCCATAAAAGGGAAGATGGATCATTGATGTAGAACCAAGTGTCACCATCGATACCACAAAAGTCTAGCCATAGGAATCGGAGGAGCCTGAAGAAGGGTATCATCTTTTCCAGTAATAGACGTGGGTGAAGGGAACCCCATTCTATTTCATTGTTGACAGCGGTAGCTAGAAGAACCTGATCTCAACAAAGGTTTTCAAGAGGTTTAACTTGAAAACGACACTGCATCCTCATCCATACACCATCGGTTGGCTTAGCCAGGGATGAGACATCTGCGTCAGCCAACAATGTCTCCTACTCTATGACATAAAACCCTTAAAAGACGAGGTATTGTGTGATGTTTCCCCACTTGAAGTTTGTGATATTTTTTTAGGA
Organism: Picea engelmannii; assembly: GCA_009831015.1. Lineage (NCBI taxonomy): Eukaryota > Viridiplantae > Streptophyta > Pinopsida > Pinales > Pinaceae > Picea > Picea engelmannii. The sequence goes on from ML777572.1 coordinate 1,106,759, forward strand.
CAAACATATATGTGGAAACATCATTATTTTTATGAATCTAGGCCCCGTAGTGTCATTATTACTTTGGGAGATCAAATCTATAGGGTATAGAAGACAGTCCCAAATACTGCAATCTCTTTGATCTTTGTGAAGCAGTGAAAAAAGGTGGTTTCTTAGACTGAGAAAGTTGTCCTCTATATGGTTCGATTGGAAGGTGACCGAAATATCACTACAACCACAAAAATAGGTGGACGAAATAGTCAAGGAGTACAAAGACATATTCACCTCGCCTACTGGGGTGCATGCGAATTGTTAGGTAAAGCACCCAATTCATCGAACACCCAGTGCCCCTCTACCTAACGAACCTGTATACAAGCGTTCTGTTATGGAGAATGAAGAAATCAAACCCCAGATCCAAGAGCTAATTCTAAAGGGACACATCATACCCAATGCCTCACCTTGCGGGAGCCCAATTTTTCTAGTACAAAAGAAGGAGGAGACGTGGTGACTTTGTATTGATTAAAGAGCCCTGAACAAGATCATAGTCAAGAACCAGTACCCAATTCCATAGATTAATGATCTTCTTAGTCAACTCAAAGGATCCAATTTTTTCACTAAAATTGATCTAAAGTTAGGTTACCACTAGGTGTTTAATGAGTAAATTGATGTGTGGAAGATAACTTTCAATTCCAAAGAAGGCCTCTTTGAGTGGTTGGCCATGCCTTTCAACTTGACTAATGCCTCGACAAAAATAATGCGGATGATGGATGATATATTACGACCATTCAAAAAATACTTTGTGGTTGTACATTTGGATGACATCCTCATCTTCAAAAAAACTTGGGAGGAACATTTGGATCATATTCAACAGGTATTGGGCACCCTATGGCAACCCAAGTTATATGCCAACTTGGAGAAGTGTTCCTTTGGTATGAAAATAATACAATATTTGGGATACATCATGGATGCGCAGGGTGTACATGTGGATCCAACCAAGATCCAATTCATTCACGATTGGTCAGTCTCGAAAACAATGACCAATATTCAAAGCTTCTTGGGCCTTGCTAACTTCTACCCTTGGATTTTGTTGGGGTTCTCTCATATCGCTTGGACATTAAGCCAAGTGATCAAGGGTGGCATGAAGGCCAAGTTTGTGTGGTTCACGCCCCAACAAAAATTATTTGAGGATATGAAATCTTTCCTCTACTCAGTACAATTCCTCATTTTGTGAGACCTGCAATGACCATTTGAAATTGAGACATATGCTCTATTGGTGCATTTCTCACTCAACATGGGAATCTGATAGCTTATCACAGTGAAACTCTATTTGGTGTTGTTCAAAGATACCCCACCTATGACAAAGATATGTACTCCATTGTGTAGGCATGTTGAAAGTGGAAGAATTACATTTTGGGGAATGAAACAATCATCCACATTGATCATAGGCCTCTGTAATTCATGAAAACACAAAGAAAGTTACAAAATGACCACCATCAGAAGTGGTCCACGCGCCTATAAAAATTCCACTTGAATATTGAGTACATAAAGGGTAGCACCAACCATGTCGTGGATTTCCTCAGCTGACCCCCGATGGCAGTGCTAACCATAGTTCTCAACTCCTGTGGATGTATGGCCATAATTATACAATAATGACTCTAAATTTTCTATTGCCTATTATAAATTGAGCGCAAGAAAAATAGTTCCCAAATTTCATCTCTAGGATGGGTTATTATACCATCTGAGGAACCTTTGTGTTCCTTCAAGTGAGCATGCCAAACGGATTTGGGAATCTCATTACAGTCGGGAAATGATACATTTTTGTGTAGAAAAAATAGTGGCAGTACTGTAGAAGAATTTTTATTGGCCACAACTTCGACAAGATGTTTGTGAGTACATCAGATCCTATACCTCTTGCACCATTTCCAAGTCGAACATCAAGAAACAAGGGCTATACAACCCTCTTCCTACTCTAGATAGTCCTTGGGAGTTCATCTCCATGGTGATGCAGGAGGATCTCTCCATGCCATCCATGTGCTAGTCAGCCAGTCCACTCAACGCACGCATTCAATGAGGAAGAGAGGCACAACCATCTCATATTCAAATTTTGAATTTGAATCAAGAACATTTAATGTTTGTAAGGCTGTTAGAGCCAAAAAAAGCCACGCCTTTGCGCAGGCATAGATGTAAATAGCCTTAATGGTTGTAAGGCTGAGATTTAGATCCGATCTGGACTAGACAACCCATTCAATGTAAGTTTGATGTAAATTGAATAGGGTAGGTAGCTTTGGAGGGAATAGCTCGAAGAGCCCCCTCATGTAAAGAGATCTTTGTATCTGTTTAGAAGGAAGTTTTTTTTTTTGGTGAGTGCATGAGTGTGCATAGAAGTAGAGAGCAGAGAAGGAAGGAGAGAGAGACTTTGTTGCAGTCCGAGCTCAAACATATTGTAAAGAGTCATTTTCAGATTAATACAATCAGAGCAGTTTTTCCTGCATGTTATTTTTGTATGATGAATGTCTTCATGTGTGTATTGAGGATATGTTGTAGATGTATGTTAGGTATGCATTTGCGGGGACATATAGGTTCTGCTATCTGTTGGGTTCTTTGATTTCAGGTTTGGAGTTCTTTGAGGCTTCATGTCAAGAGGGCGTGACATAACACTACGGGTTCTGATGGCTAGTGCATAGAATGCACTTCCAATTCTGCGGAATTTGGACAAAGACATTCTAGAAGGGCATACCCACTGAAATCATTGACTTAGAGGAGGATCTTCACAAGGTTGTTGAATACCTTGGAGGTGAGGTTGTGTAGAGGAGGACACAGTAGAAGACAAAATCTCTGAGGAGTTCTGTAGAGCTCTTCCAAGAGGGCATCGAGCAGGTGCATAGAGTGCACAATGGAAATATGTTGAGTTCAAGAGGAATATATAATCACTAAGGATTCTATAGAGCTCTGCCAGGAGGGCATTGAGTACAGGCATAGGGTGTTGAGGAGGAACTCTGCTGAGAGTTCATAGAGAAACATAATCACTGACGATTCTGGACACTCTGCCATTAGGTAATTGAGTTAGTGTGAAGACAGAGAGCACAGGAAAGAACTCTTTGAGTTCAGAGACAAAGAAGAGTCCAAAGAAGGATCTTCACAGGGTTGTTGAACACCCTGCAGACTCAGCAAGAGATTTCTTGAGAAAAGAAGTGCCAGGAAGGCATCAGATTCTCCATCTGAAGGAGAAGAAAAAGGGTTAATTCCTTAGAGGTCGAAGCTACAGGAAAGCTCAGAAGAGATAGCACCTTTGTGAGTGCAGAGACTCTACAAGGAGTGCAAAAGTCGAAGAATATTTGAGGATTCAAGGAGAGAAGTTCAGGAGGAGTAGTGATTTCATGCACAGAGCCATAACTGCAAATATCGTAGAGGTAGGGGGAACTCTTTGGAGAGTTTAGGGTTCTGAAAGATCAGGAGGAACAATGTCGTTAAGAACGTGGGCGAGACTCAAAGTTGTAGAGTTTGCAGAGGGAAAGAGTAAAGATCGAGGCCTTTGGGCACTTGGAGAATTCTTCCAAGTTCGGGAAGAATGTGCATGCTCAAGAGGAGCACAATTGTCATTGAATCATGCCGAGAAAGAGATCTGGACCGTTGGATTTCCATGTCTAGGGAGTAGCATAGGAGGCACGCACAACAGGAGCAGTTGTGAGCCGTTGGATCTCACACGGATTGTCGATAGCCATCGGATCTGTCAGAAGAAGCACGAGGTTTAAACCCTTGTGGGCAGAGGAGAAAAGTCCTGAAACAGGACTGGATATCGAGATTTCAGACTTTGGGATTTCGAAGGTCCTGATGGCGAAAGGATCGGGACACTCCATAGTCATAGTCCCAAAATAAGAGAAGAGATCTGAGCCGTCCTTTTAGAGGTGGACACGTGTTGCGAGATCACCCATTTTGAGGATTCAAACATCAGGAAGAAGAGAAGGGAGAGTCTTTCAACTTCACATTTGGCGAAGTCCTGAAATGATCTAAGCCTTCCATCTGTGGGAGGACACGTGGAGGAGATTGGGGAGTCCACCGAGATTTCAGACACCGGGGATTCGAGAAGACAGAGGAATTGTGCCACAGGGATCGTGGAGTCCCAAAATCCGAAAGAAGATCGGAAGCGTCCAGGGAGAGGACACATGGTAGTAGGAGGGTACTTCGGTACTTCGGGTACCGAAAGTATCAGGGGTCAGTGAAGGCTTATTGCAACGGGATTCATGAAATTCTGAAACGCGAAGTCTCGAAAAATTTCAGAAGAGCATTGCCGGGTCATGAGGGAGAGGGCCAAGATTTTGGCATACTGGGCATCAGGATTTCGAAAATACTGAGGAAGAGAGATTCGAGCTCTTAGGAAGGAAAATCCTGAAAAGATCAAGGCTGTTGATTTGGGAGTGGATCACAGCCGTTGATCTCGGCCAGGAGTGAATAAGGGCCGTATTGTCACTTCGACATTTTGGATACTGGAAGAGTGGGAGAGCAGGGACCAGGAAGGAAGCCTTGCAACTAGAGAACCCGAAACACAGAAGTTCGAAAGCGTTTGGAGGAAGGC
>ML777572.1:1111410-1123074 GCA_009831015.1 Picea engelmannii
TGATCTCGGCCAGGAGTGAATAAGGGCCGTATTGTCACTTCGACATTTTGGATACTGGAAGAGTGGGAGAGCAGGGACCAGGAAGGAAGCCTTGCAACTAGAGAACCCGAAACACAGAAGTTCGAAAGCGTTTGGAGGAAGGCGTCATTTCGGCATATCAGAGTTCAGAACTTCAAGAGTTCTGAAGACAAGGAATCCAAGGTTTTCGGGGATTGAAACTCCGAAAGTGTGAAATGTGAATAACCGTGGTTCGACATTTTGGGGATCCCGTAGACAGGAGGTCTAAGAATTTCGGTGTTTGAAAACCCGAAATCGTGAAAGAAGAAGGAGGTGGGGAAATAGGTATTTCATAAAATTGGCATTTCAGGGATCGGAAGGATGAACGACCAAGGACTGTTGACGTCGGGAAACAGGAAGTCTCGAAACCCAAAAATATAGTTCCTGTAGTGGAAAAGGGAATGGTAGGGTACAGGGGCTGTGGAAAGAAGAAGGACCTGTGGATTGAATGTTGAGGTCCCGATTGGGATCCAAAAGAGTCGCTTCAACTTAGAAGAGGAATTTGAATGATCCTTAGACCGGGAGGTCATGCATAACCTATCGAGGGCAGGGAGTGCTGTACCAAAAGTGGTATCAGAGCTTGACTTTGTTTGTATATTTCAGGTAGAGAGAGTAGGAAGGAAAACACTCTGATATACACAAGTTTGGTATCAGAGGCAACTTGCAGAGACAGGCAGGGGAAGATAGAGTGTTGGAACTCTGTGATGATTGTTCACAGGAATGCAGCAGTCAGGAATACAGTCTGGTCGACTGTGTAGGGGACGCTGGAAGCATTCAAGGTTGCAGAGTGACAACAACAGATCTATCAGGAGGAGAGATAAACAACGGGAATAATGACTACTGAAGGTCATGCACGTGATGGGAAGAAGATCCATTAGCAGCTGGAGAACGCTGCATGGGATAAGCAGCTTGCTGAGATCAGGGCAAGGATGGATGAGCTTGAAATGCAAGTGTAGCAAGAAGCAAAGCCACATTGGGTATATGAATGGCCCATGAAGAAAGCAAAGATAAAATGGCCAGTCAAGGAGTTGAAGGCTAGAAGACAATAGAGGTTGTTAAAGGGATGGTTAAGGCATGCTGAAAACCTCAACAACCTAGAAGAAGAAATGGTTCAGGTATCTGAACCAGAGACTGGGAGAAATCTCATTGATGAGGATGAACTGTGATCATTTGAAGATCTCAAAGACTGCCAGGAGGGTAGCAGGAATATCCCAATTTTCCAGGTGGGCATTGGAACTGAAATGAGGATATGTGAAAGTCTCATGAACTCGGAGCTGAGTTCATATCAACAAAGGATGATGGTAAGTAGAAATTCATGTGGTTTTGTAGATCATGTGAATGAAGATGATGACAAGTTAAAAACTTGCACCGTCCAGGAGGAGTATCGGAGGAATCTTCTGATAATTGGAGGAATTCGAATATTCCTGCCACATCACCCAAGGGAGGCAAACATTTGTCGTGCCAGCGAAGAAACAATAGCAAGAGAAAGACAGCCAGCTGTGATTGTCAAAGAAGAGTTGGAGTAGGTGTTAGAAGCTTCCCAAGAAGAAGAGGAGGATGAGCATTCCGAGGAGTGGCTCAATATTTTCAGCCAGGAAGCTAAAAAGACTACAGCATTGAAGCTTGCAGAAGCAGAAGAAGAAGAGGCAGACAGTATGAGATTTTCTGATTCGTGTGAATAGATTGAAGCCCCAGAGAGAAGGGTGATAATGTAGGGCTTGCACATCCAACAGATCAAGTTGGAACCAGATGAAGGGAAAATGCAGCTGAGGAGACTGAATGGACAGAACCAGCCACTACAGCAGTTGGACGAAATGATAGAAGACATTAGGAGGCTGATGTTGAGATGAGCAGTGACTGCCAGCAAGGAAAGGCTGAGCAGAAGGAAASTAGAAGTAGTAGAAGCAACAACAGGGAAGTGGAGCAGATGAACAACTCCCAAGAATTGTTTGGGATCCAGAAGGATTTCAACAGTTAAGATGGGAAGCTCATGAGCAAGAGCTCATGTATTTTACAACYGAGGAGTATGATGCAGGAGCATCTCTCCACGCTAGCCATGTACCAGCTGGCCAACCCACTCAACGCACRCATTYAATGAGGAAGAGAGGCACAACCATCTCATATTCAAAATTTGAATTTGAATCAAGCACATTTAATGTTTGTAAGGCTATTAGAGCCAAAAAAGCCACTCCTTTGYGCAAGCATAGATGTAAATAGACTTAATGGTTGTAAGGTTGAGATATAKATCTGATCTGGACTAGACAACCCATTCAATGTAAGTTTGATGTAAATTGAATAGGGTAGGTAGCTTTGGAGGGAAGAGCTCGAAGAGCCCCCTCATGTAAAGAGATCTTTGTATCTGTTTAGAAGGGAGTTTTTTTTTGGTGAGTGAATGAGTGTGCATAGAAGTAGAGATCAGAGAAGGAAGGAGAACGAGATTCTGTTGCATTCCGAGCTCAAACATATTGTAAAGAGGCATTTTCATATTAATACAATCAGAGTAATTTTTCCTGCATGTTATTTGTGTATGATAAATGTCTTCATGTGTGTATTGAGGATATGTTGTATATGTATGTTAGGTATGCATTTGCGGGGACAGATAGGTTCTGCTATCTATTGGGTTATTTGATTTCAAGTTTGGAGTTCTTTGAGGCTTCATGTCAAGAGGGCGTGACAGAACACTGCGGGTTCTGATGGCCAATGCATGGAGTGCACTTCCAATTCTGTGGAATTTGGACAAAGACATGCTAGAAGGGCATACCCACTGAAATCATTGACTTAGAGGAGGATCTTTGCAAGGTTGTTGAATACCTTGGAGGTGAGGCTATGTAGAGGAGGACACAGTAGAAGATAGAATTTCTGAGGAGTTCTATAGAGCTCGGCCAAGAGGGCATCTAGCAGGTGCATAGAGTGCACAGAGGAACTCTGTTGAGTTCAGGAGGAAGATAGAATCACTAAGGATTCTATAGAGCTCTGCCAGAAGGGCATTGAGTACATGCACAAGGTGCTGAGGAGGAACTCTGTTGAGAGTTCATACAGAAACAGAATCACTGAAGATTCTGAACACTTTGCCAGGAGGGCATTGAGTTAGTGTGCAGATAAAGAGCACAGGAAATAACTCTTTGAGTTTAGAGAAAAAGAAGAGTCCAAAGAAGGATCTTCATAGGGTTGTTGAACACCCTGCAGACTCAGAAAGAGATTGCTTGAGAAAAGAAGTGCCAGGAGGGCATCATATTCTCCATCTGAAGGAGATAGAAAAGGGTTAATTCCTTAGAGGTCGAAGCTACAGGAAATCTCAGAAGAGATAACACCTTTGTGAGTGCAGAGACTCTGCAAGGAGTACAGAATTCGAAGAATATTTGAGGATTCAAGGAGAGAAGTTTAGGAGGAGTAGTCCTTTCATGCACAGAGACATAACTACAAATATCGTAGAGGCAAGGGGGACTCTTTGGAGAGTTTAGGGTTCCTAAAGCTCAAGAGGAACAACGTCGTTAAGAACGTGGGAGAGACTCAAATTTGTAGAGTTCGCAGAGGGAAAGAGTAAAGATCGAGGCCTTTGGGCACTTGGAGAATTCTTCCAAGTATGGTAAGAATGCACATGCTCAGGAGGAGCACAACTATCGTTGAATCAGGCCAAGAAAGAGATATGGACCGTTGGATTTCCACGTCTAGGGAGTAGCGTAGGAGGCACGCATAGCAGGAGCAGTTGTGAGCCGTTGGATCTCACACGGATTGTCAATAGCCATCAGATCTGTCAGAAGAAGCACGAGGTTTAAAACCTTGTGGGAAGAGGAGAAAAGTCTCGAAGTAGGCGTGGATATCAACATTTCAGACTTCAGGATTTCAGAGGTCCTGATGGAAAAAGGATCGGGACACTCCATAGCGATAGTCCCGAAATAAGAGAAGAGATCCGAGCCGTCCATTTAGAGGAGGACACGTGTCGTGAGATCACCTATTTTCGGGATTCAGACATCGGGAAGCAGAGAAGGGAGAGTCTTTCGGCTTCGCATTTGGAGAAGTCCTGAAATGATATGAGCCGTCCATCTGTGGGAGGACATGTGGAGGAGATCGAGGAGTCCACCGAGATTTTGGACACCGGGGATTCGAGAAGACAGAGGAATTGTGCCACAGGGATCATGGAGTCTCGAAATCCAAAAGAAGATTGGAAGTGTCCAGGGAGAGGACATGTGGCAGCATGAGGGTACTTTGGTACTTCAGGTACCAGAAGTATCAGGGGTCAGTGAAGGCTTAGTGCAACGAGATTCACGAAATTTTGAAACGTGAAGTCTCGAAAACGTTCAGAAGAGCATTGCCGGGTTGCGAGGGCGAAGGCCAAGATTTCGGCATACCTGGCATCAGGATTTCAAAAATCCTGAGGAAGAGAGATCCCAGCTCTTAGGGAGGAAAATCCTGAAAAGATCAAGGCCGTTGATCTGGGAGTGGATCACAACCGTTGATCTCAGCCAGGAGTGAAAAAGGGTCGTATTGTCACTTTGACATTTCGGATACCAGAAGAGTGGGAGAGCAGGGACCAATAAGGAAGCCTTGCAACAAGAGAACCCAAAACACAAAAGTCTAAAAGCGTTTGGAGGAAGGTGTCATTTCAACGTATCGGAGTTCGGAACTTCGGGAGTTCCGAAGACAAGGAATCAGGGGTTTTCGGGGATTGAAACTCTGAAAGTGCGAAATGTGAAGAATCGAGGTTTGGCATTTTGGGGATCCCATAGACAGGAGGTCTGAGCATTTCGGCGTTTGAAAACCCGAAATCATGAAAGAAGAAGGAGGTCGGGAAATAGGTATTTTGACATTTCAACAAATCGACATTTCGGGGATCGGAAGGACGAAGGGTCAAGGACTCTTGACGTCGGGAAATAGGAAGTCCTGAAACCCAAAAATATACTTCCTATAGTGGAAAAGGGAATGGTCGGGTACAGGGGTTGTGGAAAGAATAAGGACCTATGGATCGAATTTTGAGGTCCTGATTGGGATCCAAAAGAGTCTCTTTGGCTCAGAAGAGGAATTTGAACGATCCTTAGACCAGGAGGTCACGCAGAACCTGCCGGGGGAAGGGAGTGCTGCGCCACATGGACTACATGCCCATTCTTCCTTCAAACAAGCATGGGAATAATTGTGTCTTCATGATCTTCGATCGATTTTCTAAGATGGAAATTTTGGAATGATACAAGAAGAGCATCACAACCGAGGCCACCGCCAAGATCTTCTTCACACATGTTTGGGTTCAATTTGGGCTACCATAGAATATTATCTCTGATCAAGACAATAGGTTCCTAATCATCTTTTTTTCCAATCTATGGTCGATGATGGACACCAAGATGACCAAATCAACTGCCTTCCACCCACAGACTGATGGAAAAACATAAGTCCTCAATAGGATGATTGTCCATATATTGTGAATATATAATTCCAAACATCCATGCACATGGGATGAAATAGTTCCTTAGGTTCAACATAGCTACAATTGATCCCTCCATAACTCTATTGGCCCCCCATTGACGTAGCTCTTCCCATTGAAACCACATAGGAAGAGTCCTCCCATGCTCATACAGAGGCTGATCGGGCAACCAAATTTGTTGAGCGCATCCAACACATACAAAAACAAGTTCATGATATTTTGGAGACAACCAATGCAAATTACAAGCAACACTGTGATCAACATCGAGTACTGCACAAATTTCAAGTGAGAGATAAGGTCTGGTTGCATTTGTAGAAAGAGCACCTCATAGAACCCCATAGAAAGATGCACCCACTTCTATATGGGCCTTACACCATCACCAAGGTTGTGGGTGAGAATGGTTTTGAATTAAGTGTTCCTCCTTTTCTTGGATTGTATAGAGTATTTAATGTGGAATTGTTATGGCCATATTTTCCACCTCTCCTGGACACTTCAGATGCGGTCGAGTAGTTGGCCCCTATAGAACTCAATCCTTCCTGCATCGAATATGTGATAATTTATTGGATCATGGATACTAAGATAAATGACACCCGCCAACAGACTATCAAACTCTATCGGGTCGTCAAAGCAGGGAAATTTCTTCACTAGGGAAAGTGTCTCGCCAGGAGTCAGGTTCAACAAAATTTTCCTCATTTGATGCATGCACTTGATGCAATGGATACCATTTATTCCTAATGGGGATGAATCATCTAGGTGGATATCGGTGGCCACCCACCTATTCCACTAGCTCAAAGCCCAATTTCCATTTTGATAGTTTTTTTCTATCTTTTTGGGTCCTAAGCTTTTGGGCTCATTTTGAGGCCCTAAACAACGTTTTTTGGGCCTGCCACAATCACTTTATAGAAAAATTTAGAGTGTGATGGAAAAATTTGTAGTCCTTGGATAGACCTTTCCAATGGGATATTTTGCGCCTAAAACATAGATCGTATGTAAAAGTTATGACCTAGGGAAGTTGATGTACCAACTTACCCAATCGGGGCCCACATGAATTTTGGCGCTTCATCTCCTAGGGTTAGGTTTTTCCATGTTTAGGGTTTTATCATTTATGCTTTATGTTAAAAAGGCCTTTGAAGCCTGATTGTAACTGTCGAGTAAAATATATGTTATCTAATTCGATATTAAAATGTCAACCCGAGGCTTGTAGGCTTCGAGGTGCCAACACTATATATGCAGGTTGACAACTCTAATCTAACCTAAACTCGCCTAATCTAATGCCAATAAACTCAAATAATGAAGAGATTTAAGAAATTATAGAATTATGAACTCTATATAGCCTAAGTAACCTTAAACAATCTAGGACTATGAACTATCTCTAAATAAGAAAATAACAAGAAATCTATTTCAAAGTTATATATTCAATCTCTTTTTAAATAATAAAACAACAAGTAAGTTATTTCTGGATTATTTGATCTATCTATCTCTGAGTGAACAAGTAAATAAGAAAGTAAGCAATTACTCTATCAAAACTATATTTGACAAGTGAACTCTATTCTTAAAGAAACTCACAACTATTTCTATCCTACAAAGAATAAACATTAATTCAAGCAAATCCACAAACCCATAACTAACACTAATTAGAAATTCTAATTCAAATTCGTAGCTAAAATAACATTGAAAATACTCCATATAGAAATCTACAAACTCAAAACTAATTCAAGGAAATCTACAAACTCCCAACTAATACTAATCATGATTCAAATTCATAATTGACATAACATTGAAAATCAAAATTTGAAATTACAACGAGGGTATCATGGAGAATTACAATGCTAAAAAAATGGTTAACAAGTTATGCATACCTACAAAGAGTATTTGAGATTACAATTTAATAAATGAGCTATGTATAAATAGATACTCTGCAGAGTGATTTACAACTTTACAAAACAAAGAGAAAAATACATGATGACATAAGTAAACAACTCCTAAGCAAGTAAATTATAGCCTGCAATCAAAATTTTAGAAATAAAAAAATATAAACAAATGAACATGGACGTCCACACATGCTTTGTGATACCCACACAATTCAGAAAATGAGCTGCAAAATAAGAGAAGATATACATGAATCTGCAATCAAACAATTAAACAAGCGATCTGCAATTAAAAATATTCACACAACATACAATTTGAAATTCAGAAATATACAGAGTAAATAAGAAATTCGAAATCTAAGAAGCATGAAAGGAAAGTACGTAAATGAAAATACATATTGGTATAAAAAATCACCCAGACCACTAGTGGGCCCCCCATCACATCATGGAAACACTCCATAGGAAACGCATATGCTAAATCAATGCAACACTATTATTAAGCATGAGAACAGAGTATGGAAAAAAATTGTGATAATGTATGTATCAAAACAATAAAATTCATCTCTCAGTCATGCCATAGGTAGTGGTATTTATATATGATTACAGCTTGAGAGGTCGACCACTCGAAGGGTCGAACTCCTCTAAAAATAGTAAACTCATTAAATGAGTTCTAACAACAACATCCTATAGCAATTTTATGAGGCACTCAACGATCATTGCAACTTCCCAATCTGATGTGTGTCGAGCTCTATAGTTGGAGGCCACGAGGGGGCACAAAACCCAGATCCCTGATTCATCCACCAAAGGCTGCCAATGTGCCAACTTCCATCTCCAATGCGCTCCGAGTGCCGGATGGAGTGCCAGATCTCGTGCCAGATCAAGTGATGAAAAAAGTGTCAGACGGGGTATCGGATGGAGGATTAGATCGTGATTTCTCCCTATTGCAAGAATACCATACATTATATCTTCATAAACATCGAACTGAGATGAATTTATCACAAAATCATTGCAAAAACACCAATTATACATACCTGGTGTGAATTCATGGTGAATTGATATATAAACCTTTGAGAATCCTTCAAAATGGCTAATATGAAGCATAACATATGTAATATCGCATGAAAAAAGGATTTGGTCATCGAAATAAAGTAATCAAAACACAAACCCAACATTACCCCTATGTCTAAGGATTTGCAAGTGCCTCTGCAAATAAAAATGAATCACCCAACATAAATAGACTCGTAAAGGAGGGGGTGGATTGGATTTAGAAGCTTCTCCCTCTTGTCCTAGATATTTTTTCTTGGGCCTTTTAATATGTTTCAATTGCATCTGAAGGCTGTGATTGGTGGTGGTCATTTGATCAACCAATCACATAATAGTCATCACTAAATCACATTTAAGGTTCTTACTAGATTTCTGATAATTCTTGGGCTTAGTTGACTGAATACCAACACAACATGTAAAAGGTATACAGGGTGCATTGAATGCGAACATTAACACAAACCTAAATAAATTGATTCTTAGTTTTAAAAATACATATGATATCATTATTTCTTGATATCTATAGCAATGCATGCGAATTCATGTTTTGCAATAAAATAAAGTTAGATTTGGTTGTTGGAAATTGAAAGGTGTCAAGAAAACGTTCAACAAAATGTTTTTAAAGTGAAATAGAGAAGATCCCACAAAAAGTGAAAACGTTACACCTGGTCACAAGATCAAATGAAGTCAGAGCATAAGAATTCTACAACCATCGATGTCTGGTCTTTCGGTATTGTTATTCCACTACAAGGTTCCATATTGAACCCTCGACATTTTGCAATTTTTTATTTTGGATTTTAATTATGGCCGATAACTGATAATTCGAGCCCATGGATGTCAAATAACGGATCTGATCTTTATCGACCAAATCAAGGAGAAATATTCCATGAGTTCACTGGGAAAACCACATAATATCACTACATCACATCATAACGGTTGTACATCACCAGATTGCTTGGAATTAAGAAGAAGAACAAAATGATCTACATGGAAGGAATGATTGCCACAATGAATATATTGCATTGACAATTTCCATCAGCTCGCAACACATTGTATCCATGAAATTGTTGTATTAAGCCACATGTTGGTTGAAATATCCAGTGCAGATGATGACACAAGATCACATATCATTGGAATATTTATTTTCCCATTTTATCAAGGGGGAAATATTATCATTGTATTTTATTTACATAGTTTAGAATTATAAAAAATATTTTTTTTTATGAACCGGATAAAAAAATTCCACCATTTCACATTTGTGCAGGTCACGCCGATAAAAGAAAAAGTACATGGAGGAGTAATATAGGACCGCCATAAATATTTTGTTGAAAGTTGAAGACATTCTATCAAAGGCGAGATCATTCCACCAAATCATGGTGAATATATTACTCCAGATCGAGGATAAACATGGATCATGGTTATGAGAGGGAGATTATAAAAATATCACTCACACAATTTTTAAGAAAGGGAGGGGTTGAAGGATGAGATTGAGGCAATAAGAGACTCATGCTATAAAAATTTCTCTCTTGAAATCATATGTATCCTGAGTTTGAAATCAATAATGAAAGCTTGTGCACTATAGTCAAGTTTACAGGAACTGGTAGAAGACTCTGAGGTCTATTAGTTGTATTTTGATTTGGCACTATTATCTTGTTTGAGTATAATGAAAGACACTCCACTCTATTGAGAAATTCTATTCCAGATAAATATGAGTTTGTATATTGTGTATTATTTTCATGCAAACTTATGTTTATTTAAAAATCATGGTAAGCTATTTTTCTTGGTTGGTTTGAATATTTTAGCCACTGAAAGTGAGTATGCACATTTGTGATTTCTTGGTAACTGTTTACTGAGTTAATTACTAATACGTATTTTCTTAACTGTTTCCTAGTTATGTGAACTATTTCTATAGCTTGACAACTTATCTTTATCTCGTGTTCAATATCTGTTAATCCTTCATACTGAAAAAGAGTATGCATATTTGTGTTTTTCTTGGTAATTGTTTATCGAGTTAAGGATGATGTGTGTTGAGGAAAAGGTATGGAAAGCCTTACTCGAGCATTTTAAGATCTTGTTGGGCTAAGACAAGATAGATGGGAATGTTACCCGGGGTTTATAGCCTAAAAAACAATCACTTAATGCACAAGTATTAAGTACAAAGGATCAAGGCTGGTTTTATGTGTTAAATATAATAGTGTAAAAGAAATAAACTTAAACAAAGTTACATGAATGTGTACAGAAATTATACAAATGCGCACTTGGAGATAAAAGAAAAAGAATGATCCAGATAATTAAAATGCATGTGTGAGACTGAAACACTAATATGATTTTTCATTTATCTCATTATGAGATACAAAACTGAGTTCTCTCTACAAGCCCCTACGAGGGTAGGGACCAAAATCAAATTTAGAAGCCTTCGATGGGCACCATACAAAAAGACTCTGTCAACAAAAAGAAAAATGAAGCTAAAGATCTGGATTAGTTTGCCAAAAAATACTGTCACTTCACTCTGCAAGATATTTTTTATCAATCATGAAATTCAATTCATGTACAAACAAAAATACACAGACTACCAAAGATAAATGTAACACCCATCCAATATGTTAACAATTAATTCTTCATTTTATACATACACGATAACAACTTTGCTTTAACATAATTTCATTTCATTTACACATTTCTTCTACATTTGCTCAACGATAAATCTAAATAGCATGATGAAATAATTAATAGGTTAACTCTAAGATTTGCAACTTAAAACAAAAGTATATACAAAATATCAACAACGAATACCACTGAAAAATACCTCTTCCTTAGTTTGTCAAAGCTCATCGATTGTAATGTAGTCCTAGGTGCTTCCTAGCATTATTTTCCCGCTTTCCCAGAGTGAAACAACAAAATCCTCCCTGCCAACTAGGAGCCTAGCCAACTTCCTAGCTCCAAGAAACCTTTCGGTTTCTTGGCCCTCCGTGCCCATGACTCCAAGAACAACAAAGCACAAATGCTCAAAGAAAACTATCACAAGAATTATATCTTCCAAGAATTTCACAACCTCTCACCATGCTCAAACCTCTCCATCCCCCCCCCTCTCTACTTCTTCTCCCTATTTATCAAGTTTCCATACACACTTCCCCAAGTATTTTCAACCCCCTCATTATTATCCATCAACCTCCCTTATCTAGATATTTTGGGAAAATATTAAAATAAAACTAAATATAAATGACTTGCATTAAACAACAACAAATAAAATAAAAAGTCTTTATTCTCATGCTAGATAATAAATGT
>ML777572.1:1124027-1134650 GCA_009831015.1 Picea engelmannii
TCAATTAAGAAATGTATTCCTATTTACATCATGCATTGCATCTATTATACATTCACAACATAACTTGAATTGGTATACATGTACCGAACTTACCCGTTTTAATTTTCATGTTTAAATAATCAAATAACTATCTTTGTCATGAGCATATATCATGTAACATACAAATAGGTCTAGAGGTACACATCTCAATGTCTAACAAGGTATAACTAACTCCAAACAAATGCTAAACTTTGAATTATCAAGATTAGTAAACAACAATGTTCTAACTATCTAAGGTCAAAATATGGGGCGTTACAATAAATCATACACGTTTAAAACAAGTTGATAAAATATGTGATTTAGTTTTTGAATCATGTTGCCTTCAATAAGACCCTGTTGTCATCAAGAGGACTAATCTTTCTAGTAAACTCAGAGTGAATGAAAGTTGAAAGTATCTCATTAGTATAGAGAAAACCTTATGGTTGTAGTTCTCCTTCTATTCTCTCCCTCTATCTTTTCATCTTATTGAGCTTTTATTCCTTCTCAATAAGTTAGGGTAGTTCAACTACCTTTCTTTAGTTAAGTCAAATTAGCTTAACTAATTAGTTGAGACAAGTAATAATGGTATATACAAATTGTTGGATTACTGAGAGGGGGGGTGAATCAATAATAAAGAAATTGAATCCTTTTTAACCATATAATCCAAGTGTTATATCAATGTAGCACTATCATCCAATAACTGTAGAGTAAATAAGCAATGAACAATCATACAAATACATAGTACACCAGTGTTTTACGTGGAAACCCAAAGTGGGAGAAAACCACATAATGATTTTTCTTATATGTCTTGAAGAATTACATTCATTGGAAGCACCAACTTCCTTTGTTTCCAGTTGCAACTGGAAGGAGGCTCCAACCCCCTTGTTTCTTAGGCTACAACCTGAAGGAAGCTCCAACTCCCCTATTCTCTGGCTACAACCATAAGGAGGCTACAACCCCCTATGTTCTTCGACTACAATCAAAAGGTGGCTACAACCACTTGTCCTTGCCCCATCCAATCACCCTGAAGTAGAAATAGAATGATGGAACCACTATCACACTATTAATGTGAGATATATCACTGTAAACGTGTACCAATAAACCTGAACCATGCATCAATGATGCATCAACCGATACCTCAACTTGTAATCAACCTGTACCATAAACAAGTGAATCAACCATGCACCAACCTGTACCAAACAACTTGTAATCAACCTGTACCATAAACAAGTGCATCCAACCATGTACCAAGTATGTACCAATCATGTGTCAACTACTCATCAAATTTGAATCATCAATATGTACCAACATCATCAAATATATGCCTCATGTATGTGCCAACTCATCAATTACTTGTCTCAACCATGTACCCAACATGTACCTTAACCAAAATCCCTCATCAATTTCATCATCCAAAAATGATTTGTAACTCTGTTATAGACCTGGTGTATATGATCACATACTTGCAAACCTTCCTTAACTTTCACAACAACAGACTAGCATTTTCATCAAACTTTTCTTTAGTCTCACAAGACTAGTTTGGGATTAGTCAACAACCCTAACTTGAAATAATCATAACTATGTATCTGTAATGAATACATATATGAAAGTAATAAACAATGTTCTTCAGTTTGTTTTATGCAGTTCCTCTAGGTGTCACTACTTGGAACCTCTCAGAAAAGGAGTTATAGCAAAAATGGCATACCTTGTTGAATTCTAGCTTATTCTAGAGAGTGACCTTGTAGAGCATGCCCCACACAAAATATTTGTTGAATGGATATGAAAATATTACAAAACATACTAAATATTGTACTATAACCAAAAAATTTGGTATTAGTGAATTTGGATCTGTTATGAAGAAATTATGACGTTTTTACCCAAAACACCTATTTTAGACTAGTTTCAGGACTAGCCACAAACCCTATTTTCCATGGCGTGTGACTACAAAAATACAATGACCCATAAGATGAGTTTTTCTACCACATATACTTGGATATGTTTCCTCAACGACCTATCAATTTCATGGTATAAATCATTCTAGAAATTGTTTTATTGTGAAAATGGTGAGATGACCTGTAAATAACATACCTTAGAAAGCATCATCAATTTTTTTTATCCTCCCTTGAAATCTAGCCTTTTTTTCTTCACCTTCCCTTTGAAATTTGTCTTAGATATCCTTTGGTTACCTCAGTCCCCTATAGATATTCAATATGCTCAAGTTTGATATAAAATGAGAGAGCCTTGCCTCTTATTTATACTCTCCAAATAACATCTTCTAGGTCACTTAACCAGTTTCTAGGTCACTTAACTTATTTCTAGGTCACTTAACCCATTTCTAGGTCACTTAACCCATTTCTAGGTCACTTAACCTATTTTCCTCATTTTTAGGGTTAACCACTTTCCATAATTAGAAAGTTCTCCATTACTTTATCATTTAAATATTCCTCCTTGACTTTGTCACCTCACTTTATCATTTAAGTAATCTTCTTTGATTTTGTCACTTCACTTTATTATTTAAATAATCTTTCTTGACTTTGTCACTTTACTTTATGATTTAAATAATAATTTCTTCTTTGCAAGCTCTTTGACTTCTTTGGCCTTTTGGGGCTTCAAGCCAACATATGAGGGTTCTCCAACTTTGTAAGGCCATAATTCTCAAACCGTGAGGGGTTATGCGACATTCCACATACCACGAAAAATGGCATGACATATACTATCCATATAGAATCATATTACCTTAAAATATATTAAAAATCATACCATTATACATGAAACAACCTTGGGTCCATTACCCAAACCTTTGTGCTACCTAAATTCTGTACCAGACTTTCTTCAAGGGTTGACATCAATGAAAACCAACCTTAACCAACAATATTCCCCTTTGGCATTGAGGAAAACACTCTGATGCAATAATGAAATCATTTCATGCAATACTGAAGTCATATCACTCATGCTCCCCCTCGAACCATGCCTCTGTCCTCTACATCTCTGTGACCATTGCTCTCCCTAGAATCATGCCTCCGTCCTCTACATCTAATGAATCTCTCCTCCTTTGTCATCAATGGAAAAGGTATCTTTCCATCTGGGGCCGCTCCCCCTAATTCATTTTGGAGTAGAAATAACTCTGAGTCTCTTGTGAAGATACTCAAAGTCTTCCCATGGAAGTGGTTTTGTAAAGATGTCTGCCACTTGTTGTTTTGTGCCCACATATTCAACACTAATGTTCTTTTATGCAATCTGTTCCCGTAGAAAGTGATACTTGATTGGAATGTGCTTCCTCTTGGAGTGCATCACCGAGTTCTTTGAGATACTGATTATGCTTGTATTATCACAATAGATTGGAATGGGCTCATAATACTCAACCTGTATATCTGTCAAAGTTTGTTTCATCCAAAGAACTCGTGTACAACATGTTGTTGCTACAATATACTCTGCATCGGCTGTAGATAGATATATTGATGATTGTTTCTTGCTTATCCATGATAATAAACACTCACCCAAGTAGAACGATGCTCCACTGGTGCTTCATCGATCATCAATACAACCTGCCCAATATGCATCTATGTAGGAAATAAGAGATAGTTCCTTTCCTTTTGGATACCATAATCCAAACTCTTATGTTCCTTTGAGATATTTGAAAATTCTCTTCACTGCCAATACATGTGATTCCTTTGGTGTTGCTTGAAATTGTGCCACCTGTCCAACTGATTACATTACAACTGGTCTGGATGTTGTCACATATTGTAGGTTTCCAATCATTGACCTATATTGCCTCTGATAAATAGACTTTGAATCATCATTTTTGCTTAACTTCCAATTGGTTTGCATTGGAGTGATAATTGGTTTGCAATCTTCCATTCCAAACCTCTTTAGCATTTCTCTGATATACTTGGTTTGAGAAATACAAATTCCTTGGTTGCTTTGATGTATCTGAAGTCCCAGAAAGAATGATAGTTCTCCAAGTAATTACATTTCAAATTCATTATGCATATCCTTTTAAAATTTTTGGCTTAACCTGTTATCATCACTACCAAAAATAATATCATCAACATAAACTTCAATTAATAAAATATCACTTTGAATTACCTTGATGTAGAGGTTGTTGTCTGTACTTCCTTTTTTGAACTCTACTTGTTGTATATATTTATCCAGTCTAGAGTACCATGCTCTAGGAGCCTGCTTTAGACCATACAAGGCCTTCTTTAATTTGCACACATAGTCTGCATTCTCTGACAACTAAAATCCTTCTGGTTGTTCAATGTAGACTTCTTCTTCAAGTTCCCAATTCAGAAAAGCTAATTTTACATCCATCTAATACACTTTAATATTTTTGGAGCATGCATAAGCTAAAAGAAATCAGATTGCTTTCATTCTGGAAACTGGGGAAAATGTCTCTTCAAAGTCTATTCCTTCAACCTGTGCATATCCTTTACATACCAATCTAGTTTTGTTCCTTCTAAACTATTCATCTTCGTTCAATTTATTCCTGTATACCCACTTTGTGTCGATCACATTCTTATCCTTTGGTCTTGGAACAAATTCCCAAGTGTCATTTTTCTCTATTTGATCCAATTCTTCATCCATGGCCTTGTTCCAAAATTCATCCTTGCTGGCCTCTTCAAAAGAGGTTGGTTCAATCATAGATGTGAGTGCTAGGTGTGTTTGTTTTGGTGAATATATTCTTCTTCTAGTCTCAACTCTTGTGTCTTTGTTTCCGATAATCTGATCTGAAATATGATTCTTCTGTACTCGTCACTAGGTGTCTTTGAAGGCACTTGATGAACTTGCTCTTCTTCTTCTGTTGAATTCTCTTCATCTTTCTCTTCTACTTCCTTTTCATCTTTTGCTTCTTCTTCGAAATGTTGTTCCATTGATTCATTTTCTTCTTCCTTTGATTCTGGTCGGTCTATTTCAACAATTGTTACGTTGATACTTTCTACAACTTTGTTCAATCTCATATTGTAACACTTGTATGATTTCCTTGTACTTGAGTAACCAACAAGTACTCCTTTGTCCACATGAGAATCAAAATTTCCCATTTTTCCATCTTCTCTTTTGATGTAGCATTTTCTTCCAAAAAATTTGAAGTGCTTCACATTTGCTGGTCTTCCTTTCCATAGCTCGTAGGGAGTTTTGTCAGTGTTGTTTATGAGCATTACTCTGTTTTGAATGTGAATTGGTGTATGCACTGCTTGTGTCCAAAATATATCTGTCAATTTGGAATCCATTAAGATTGTTTGAGCCGTTTCCTATACAGTCTTGTTCTTTCTTTCAACAACTCCATTCTGTTGAGGTGTCCTAGAAATGAAGAATTTTCTTTTTATTCCATGACTGCTGCAGTAGTCCATAAATTCATTTGAAGTGAACTCTCCTCCATTATCATATCTCAAGCATTTGATGTTTGAATCCATTTCATTTTCAACCATTTCCTTGTAGATCTTGAAGTTTTCAAAAGCTTCTAACTTATTCTTGAGAAAGAAAACTGCAGTCATTCTTGTATAATCATCAACTAATAACATAAAGTATTTCTCACCTTTTAAAACCTTTGTTGTAGTTGGTCCAACTAGATTAGTATGCACAATTTCCAGTGTTCTTGTCGTTGAATATTCCTTTGATTTGAACCTGGTCTTTGTTTTCTTTCCTTGTTGACAATGCTTGCATAAAATGTTGGTTGGTTTCGTGATCCGAGGCATTTCTATGACTGCTTCTCTTTTGTTGACTTTGACAAGGTTATCAAAATGTATGTGATCCATTCTTCTGTGCCATGGACAAATTTCATCTTCCTTTCATAGACAACACTTTTCATTTCCAATTTCACTTAATACATATATGTTTCTTGAAGTTCTCGCAGCTGCAACAATCAATTTTCCCAAACCTTGTTTTCTTTTCTTTCACTTTTGTGAATCGAAAGTAACTTTATGACCTTGGTCACACATTTGACTCACACTTAGAAGATTATGTTTCATATATTCTACTATTAGAACATTTTCTTCCTTGGTATTCTTGTTCCCAATTTTGACTGTGCCTTTTCCAATGATTTTAGCTGAATCATCATTTCCGAAGGAGACTGATCCATCTCTTTCCTTTCGTAATGTAAGAAACCTGTCTCTATCACCTGTCATGTGTTTTGAACAACCACTTTAAACATACCAACCATGTTTCTTATTCTTATTTTGTAGAGAGAGTGTTCATTCTTCATTGCTATACAGATCCTTCTTTCTTATCCATGTCCTTTTCTGAGGTTCCTGTCTGTGACTGTTGTTATTCTATTGCAATTCTCTAGGAGGGACTGTCAGTCTTCAATCTTTGGCCATGTGTCCAAAATTGTTACATTTGTAACATTCCACTTCACTGCTCAAAGATTCAAACCTGTTGTAACTTATTATTTGTGTTTCACTAGGCCTTCTTGGATAACCCCTTTGTGTATGATTTTGAAAGTTGTTTGTCTTCCTGTTGTTAGCTTTGCAATTAACAACTTTATGTCCAAAATTATTACATGCATAACATAAACAAAAAAATATAGTTTGATACCTGGGAGTTGAAGATATTCTGAAAGGAGGTACTCTTATAAATTCTTCTTCTTCCCAAGGCCTATTTGTTGGTTGTTGATTCTGAAATCTGAATCTTCTCGGTGGAGGAGTGTCCCTGTAATCTTCCTTATAGATGTTACTATCCCCATTGATTTTTTCTGCATAGCTTTTGGATATGTTTCTTGCTCTATTGTTTTGGAGCTTGATCCTTTTTTTGTCTGATTGTATCTAAGTCTGGACTTGTCATGATGAGATTTTTTACTATTGATAATGTCATCCAAAACTTTTGAGTTGTTCTGCATATTTTTCTTTTGAAGATCCTTTCTTAATGTGACAATATCTTCTTCCAAAATTCCAACGATCTTTCCTTTTTCTTCTAGCTGTTCTTTGAGTGCTTCTTCAATTATTTTATCTTCTTCTATTTGAATCTTCAAATTTGTGATCATTTGTTCTAGTTCTTGAATGTATTCTTTCTTGTCTAGTTCTGCTTGTAGTTTCTTTTTTTTCTTCTCTTCTCTTCTGATAACTTCTATGGCAGACATTAATTCCTCTCGCTAGTCAACTTCTACCTCTTCAATTTCTTCTTCAAATTCTTCATATTCTTCTTCGACTTCTTCATATTCTTCTTCAGAGTCTTCTACTGCCATGCATAGAACTCTTTTTGTCTCACTTTCATTGACTTCATCTTCATCTGATGATGAGATGTCTTCTTTGGTCCATAATCTTTTCTTGAAAACTTTCTTTGTGGTTCTTTTCCCTGTATATGTTTGTTTTCCTTTTGAGTAACCTTCATTATTTATCTTTTTCTTATAAGGACATTTGTTAGCAAAATGACCAATAACATCCCGATTAAAACAAATTAAAGGAAGATTACCTCTATACCTACCATCGGTTCCCTTGTTCAGTCTTTTGACAAAGTTGGCCACTTCTTCATCATTTCCCGAGATGTCACTGCTGCTGCTATGTTCTTCTTTTTTCCTTCCCTTTTTCTTTGACTTTTTGGATGCTTTGAAGGCTGCTGCTTTTATATATGGATTTTCCTGTTCATTTCTCATTTCATATGCTATGAATATTCCATGTAATTCGTCCATGATTATTGAGTTTAGATCTGATCTTTCTTCTAGTGCTGATATCTTAGGGTCAAATCTCATAGGAAGAGATCTTAGTACTTTTTGAACAATTACAGATTCTTTGATTTCTTCTCCCAATCCTATGATTACATTTACTGTTTCATCAACTCGTATAAAGTAAGCTGCAATATTCTCATCTTCCTTCATCTTAAGTTGTTCGAACTGACCTCTGTAAGTTTGAAGCTTTGCTTCTTTGACTTTTGAATCTCCTTCATAATATTTTGAAGTTTGTCCCAAATCTCTCTAGCAGATTTACAATGTACAACCTTGGTGAATATCGTTTCACTAACACCATTTAGAAGTGCACTTTTGGCTTTGGAATTATTCTGAACAAGTTTCACTGCTTTGTCATTTGTTGGCAGAACTACTGGTGATGTTTATCCATCTACAATTGATTGCCAAATTTCAAATCCTTGTGCCTGTATATATGTTTTCATCCTTATGCTCCAAAATGCATACTTCTGTCCATTGAACTGTGATATTCCATTTTTTTACAAGTTGTTTCTCTCCATGATCTACCTTTTAGTGGTTAAACTGATTTCTTAAGGAACTTGCTCTGATACCAATTGTTGGATTACTGAGAGTGGGGGTGAATCCGTAATAGAGAAATTGAATCCTTTTTAACCATATAATCCAAGTCTTATATAAATGTAGCATTATCATCCAATAACTACATATTAAATAATAAATGAACAAATGAACAATCATACACATACACAATACACCAATGTTTTACGTGGAAACCCAAAGTGGGAGAAAACCACAAAATGTTTTTTCTTATATGTCTTGAAGAATTACATTCATTGGAAGCACCAACTTCCTTTGTTTTCTAGCTGCAACTGCAAGGAGGCTCCAACCCCCTTATTTATCAAGATACAACTTGAAGGAAGCTCCAACTCCCCTATTCTTTGGATACAACCAAAAGAATCCTACAACCCCCAATGTTCTCTGGCTAAAACCGGAATGTGGCTACAACCACCTGTCCTTGCCCCGTCCAACCACCCTGAAGTATAAGTAGAATGATGGAACCACTGTCACACTATCACTGTGAGATATACTGCTATAAAGATGTACCAATAAACCTGAACCATGAACCATGCATCAACCTGTACCTCAACCTGTAATCAACCTGTACCATAAACAAGTGCATCAACCATGCACCAACCTATACCAAACAACCTGTAATCAACCTATACCATAAATAAGTGCATCCAACCATGTACCAAGTATGTACCAATCATGTGTTAACTACTCATAAACTATGACTCATCAATATGTACCAACATCATCAACTATATGCCTCATGTATGTGCCAACTCATCAACTACTTGTCTCAACCATGTACCCAATATGTACCTTAACCAAAATCCCTCATCAATTTAATCATCCAAATATGTTTAGTAACTATGTAATAGACCTGGTGTATATGATCACACACCTGCAAAAATTCCTTAATTTTCACAACAAGAGACTAGCATTTTCATCAAACTTTTCTTTAGTCTCACAAGACTAGTTTGGGATTAGTCAACAACCCTAACTTGAAATAATCATAACCATGTACCTGTAATGAATAAAGATATGAAAGTAATTTACAATGTTCTTCGGTTTGTTTTATGCAATTCCTCCATGTTTCACTACTTGGAACCTCTCAGAAAAGGGGTTATAGCAAAAATGGCATACCTTGCTGAATTTTGGCTTATTATAGAGAGCGACCTTGTAGAACGTGCCCCACACAAAATATTTGTTGAATGGATCTGAAAATGTTACAAAACATACTACAGATTGTACTATAACTAATTTTTTTTTCTTACTGAATTTGCATCTGTTATGAAGAAGTTATGACGTTTTTACCCGAAACTCATGTTTTAGACTAGTTTAAGGACTAGCCACAAACCCTATTTTCCACGGAGTGTAACTCCAAAAATACAACGAACCACAAGATAATTTTCTTACCATGGATACTTGGTTATGTTTCCTCAAAGGCCTATCAATTTCATGGTCTGAATCATTCTAGAAAAAAATGTTATTGTGAAAATGGTGAGATGACCTGTAAATAACATACCTTAGAAAGCATCATCAAAAGAATTTATCCTCCCTTGAATTCTGACTTTCTTTTCTTCACCTTCCCTTTGAAATTTGAATTATATATCCTTTGGTTACCTCAGTCACCGATAGATGTTAATTATTCTCAAGTGCAATCTAAAATGAGAGAGCCTTGCCTCTTATTTATACTCTCCAAATAACATCTTCTAGGTCACTTAACCTATTTTCCTCATTTTTGGGTTTAACCACTTTCCATAATTAGAAATTTCTCCATTACTTTATCATTTAAATATTCCTCCTTGACTTTGTCACCTCACTTTATCATTTAAGTAATCTTCTTTTATTTTTTCACTTCACTTCATTATTTAAATAATCCTTCTTGACTTTGTCACTTTACTTTATCATTTAAATAATAATTTATTCTTTGCAATCTCTTTGATTTCTTTGACCTTTTGGGGCTTCAAGCCTACATATGAGGGTCCTCCAACTTCGTAAGGCCATAACTCAAAATTCGTGAGGAGTTTTGTGACGTTCCACATACCGCCATAAAGCATGACATGTACTATCCATATAGAATAGTATTACCTTCAAATATATTAAAACACATACCATTATACATGAAAAAACCTTGGGTCCATTACCCAAACCTTTATGCTACCAGAATTCTCTACTGGACTTTCTTCAAGGGTTGACATCAATGATCTAAAAATGAAGACGACTTGAAAAAATTGAAAATTATTGCAAGTGAATGTTATGTGTTTAAAGGAAATGGATCAGTTTGCAACACATAAATTAAATGATTACTTATGAAAATTACACATAGACAACAACATAATCAATGAACATAAGCACATAAACACAAAAATTGATAAAGGATTTCATCCCTCTTATGGGATACATCT
>ML777572.1:1157029-1177352 GCA_009831015.1 Picea engelmannii
AGTTTGTTGCCTTATCTTTATGTTCTCTAAGGAAAAATTCCTTTCTTCTTCCAGGGATAACAATTCATTTATCCTTTGGGGAACATTGGAAGAATTTAATTCTTCAATATGAAACATCAGTTGTATGGAGGGAAACTCCATCTTAGTAGGAATAATAGCCTCTTGGACACATGCGAGCTGAAAGGGAATACATCATGTGATTGCCTTAGTGGTTGTGCGATATTCCCAGAGACTGTAAGTGAGAAGTGTGTGCCACTTGCGAGGTTTATCCTCTATGGTCCTCTTGATGATTCTAACCAGATTCTTGTTAGTGGACTCACATTTCCCATTTCCTTGGGGGTAATAGGATGATGAAGTGAAATGTTTGACCCCTGATTTAACCTGATGCAGGAGCATCGCTCCACCTCAAAACACGCCAGCTATCTAGCACATCCACACACATTCAAAGAGGGAGAAGTGCCAACACTCTCATTTTGCCCTCTTTTTTTAAATTTCAAATGTAACATTAAATGAAATCAAATGTTAAAAGGCTAGAAGTGCCGAGTTGATGCCTTTGTATAGGTTGAGATAAGGTCACCTTTAATGGCTGACAGGTTGATGGGATCTAGATCCAATACAGACTAGATGTCCATTGAATGTAATTCAATGTAATTAATGAGAGTTAAGTGAGTTGGAGGGAGAGCTCGAGGATCCCCTCTTTTGTAAAAAAATATCTATTATCGAAATGGATTCATTCGAGTAAGGGGTAAGGAGAGGAGAGATTCGAGACTCTGTAGAAGTTTGAGCTCACAAATTGTATTTGACATTCTGATATTAATACAAATGAACATGTTTCACTATTTATCAATTCCTGTGTGGTGAATCTTTATGAATCTCTGTGTGTTTATTAGTATGATGGATGGTTGTTTCTGAATTTTTTTATGTGTGTTTATGAATTCCATGGATGTATGTATGCGTTCCCTTGCCAGAATTAGATAGATTTCACTATATGTTTGAGAGTTTGTTAAGTTGTTCTGGGTTCTTTAGGTTGTACAAGGAGCTCACGATGGAGTATTGAACTCTGTAGCCAATACAAGGAGTGCGTGTCTGAACTCTTCTTCGAGTTCAGAGAAGAAAGTGTCAGGAGGGAACATGAGAGAAAACACAACTCGAGAGGATCCTCAAGGTTTCTCAACACCTTGGAGGGGAAAATCTGTGCAGGAGAAAGAACACCCAGAGTTAGTGAACACTCTAGAGAATAGCTCTGCAAGGAGTGGATTGAGCAGGAGGCTTCCAGGAGGGAACGAAGGATCCTTTTAAAGGAGAAAAAGGGAAAAGATCCTTCAGGAGTTTCGAGCTACAATCAAGCTCAGGAGAGACAATGTAATGTGTGCATAGAGTGGTGCAAGGTGTACATAGATAACCGTTCAAGTATAAGTTCCCTGAGAAATATCCTTGCAAGGAGCACACAAGGCTGAAATTGAGAAGAGTGTTGAAATATTCCTAAGGAAGGTGAGTGCAAGGAGAGAGCATGGGGAAATCCATCCCAAATCTCAACCTAAAGAAACTGTGCAAGATGTGCACTAGGATTCAAAACCCTTCAAATCCTAAAGCTCAGAATAGATAGTGGCTACAAGAGTTGTGTAGGAGGGACTTAGAAAAACTTCTAAGTCTGAAGGGTTGGAGGTGTTCATAGGAGGCACTCAAGGATTGAATCACCTCAAAGTAGACAAGCTCCAGAGAGACAACATTTCTAAGAATTCCATCGTAGTGACCAAGTGGTCGGGCTTGCAAAGGGAGGTTCAAAGGCCACAGTCTTTGAGTACTTTAAAATATCCCTAGTTCGAGAGGAGTGCACAGTAGTGTGGAGGAGGAGCCACATTCACCATTGTATCGGTGTCATGGAACGATCTGGATCATCGATTATGAGTCCAGCTGGAGGAGTTGTGTGCACAAAGGGAACCATGTCCCCACCATTGGATATGGGTGTAGGTTACAACAACTGTTAGATCGAGAGAAGTTGCAGGAGGGATAACAGTGGAAGTCCTTCGGACTTCACGCATTTGGGATTTTGAAGCACAAAGGAGAGGGGAGTGCTGAAGTCCTAAGGCCCAAATTTGAATCAGGGTCGTTCATTGGTGAAGATATGTGTCAGTGGATTAAGGTGGTTCAGAGGACTGGACATTCAAGAAGAAGCAGTTACTAAGGGTTGCAAGTTTCCTGAAGTTCTGAAAGGGATCACATCGTAGCCATCGATGTAAGGTATACGTGGTGGCAGGAAATGCACATAATGAAGGATAGACGCTCTGAGAGAGTTGGGGTGTGGTGTATCAGAAACCTCCAAAGCTCAGAGCCTCGAATTATTCAAATTTTCAAAGAGGGAGCAGGGGCTTAACATGAGCCTGAGGGTCTCACAAGACTTGTGCCTGATGATAAAAGGGGCATGTGTAAAGTAGTTTTGGTTTCCAGCAAGGGCCCGAAGAGCTAATCCAGCTTAGATATTTGAAGATCCTTAGACCGGGAGGTCAGTGGACCCTAGGTGAGGGTGGGGGTTTGCATCAAGTGGTATTAGAGCTTAAATTTTGTTTGCAAATCGTAGGCAAAGGAGGAGACAAAATAGATAGTCGGATACCATCAAGTGGTATCAAAGAGAAAATTTGATTGCAGACAATAGGAAAAGGTAAAAAGAGATAATATGATAACATCAAGTAGTATCAGAAGTTTAATTTTTCCTATAGATAGCAGGTGAGGGAAGGAAGTGTGTGAATTCTCTATGTGTGATTTATTACAAGTGTGCAACATCAACTGAACATCCAGGTGGGTTATAGCTAAAGATGGAGACCCTCTCAGTTGCAGAGTAGACAACAGACAACCAAGTGGGATAAAGGAAGAGGTAAAAATGAATATTGAAATCCATAGGAGAGGTTGAGAAAGAGGAGACCGCCAACAGAAAAGAAAGGAAAATTTTGACAGGGAGCTCAATGAGATAAGAGAATAAATGGAGAGGCTAGCATTGAAGATGCAACAAGAATCATATGTACATTGAAGGTACGAATGACCTTTGAAGAGGAAATAAAAGTGGCATGTTCATAAGTTTTTGGCCCGGAGGTAGTGCCAAGATTTGAGGGGGTGGTTGAGGCATGCTGAAACCCTCAGTAACACAAAAGAGGAGTTGTTTTGCATCTGTGAGCCATAATTAAGAGAAATCCTCAGTGATGAGAAAAGGATATCGAGAATATATATCATATAATTCTAGGAGGGAAGCGATGAGAATTCAAATTTCTGGGTGGGCAATGAGATGAGATCGGTTGATCTCATAGACCGCCAGAAGGGCATGAAAGAAATCCCAATTTTCCAGGTGGGCATGGGAGGAGACTTGAACTCGGTTGAGAGTTCATATCAGAAAGGTGTGTTGATGGAGAAGGATCAGAGGTGTGTTCTGATCACTAGGGGAATACATATATTCCTTCAGAGAAGCCCAATTGAGGCCAGAGCATGTGTTGCATATTAATCAACAGAAGGATAGCCAGTTTTGACTGTCATAGAGGAGGAAAAGGAGCATATACTAAATTCTAACCCAAAAGAAGAAGAGGAATAGAATTCAGATGACATGCTCACTCCATGGGAGACATTGTTGAAGTTGTTGGAGGTTTGGCTGAACAATCCAGAACCAGAAGAATATTTCTAGGAGACAGTCATGCAGATCGAAGCAGTATACCAACATGAGGAGAAACTGGAGGAAGATGGAGTTGTACCAGTAGAGGAACTAGCATAAGTTAATTTATCAGAGGAGACAGCTGAGTAAAAACTCAGTGATGAGAGTACAATATTGGCTTCTGTAGCAGAGTGGAAAGCTAGTGCCACAAGAGATGAAGGTTGCATGGGAGATCAAGTTGATATGCCCATTGATCAACATGAGAAGAAGGGGAAACAAAGAAGACTACTAGTGATCCAACCAATAGAATGGCTAGAAGAGGTGATTGAAGAGGTAAGAAGGCTGATGTTGAAGTCAACACAAGAAGCTGCTAGCAAGGAGAAGCTGAACAAAAGGAATCTTGCAAGACTAGCAGGGAAACAATAACAACATCAACAAAGCACATGAGCATGAGGACAACTCCAAAGGAGAGTTTGGGATCCAGGGGGATTTCAACAACAGAGAAGAGAAGCTCATTAGAAGGAGCTCATGATTTTCCCAGTAGAGGAGTATGATGTAGGAGCATCGCTCCACCTCAACACATGCCAGCTATCCAACACATCCACCTGCATTAAAAGAGGGGAGAGGTGCCAACCCTCTCATTTTCCCCTCATTTTTTAAAATTCAAATGTAAAATTAAATGCAATCAAACGTTGAAAGGATGGAAGAGCCGAGTTGATGCCTTTGTACAGGTTGTAGATAAAGTCTCCTTTAATGGATGACAGGATGATGGGATCTAGATTCGATTCAGACTAGATGGCCATTGAATATAATTCAATGTAATTAATGAGAGTTAGGTGAGTTGGAGGGAGAGCTTAAGGAGCCCCTCTTTTGTAAAAAAATATCTTGTATCGAAATGGATTCATTTGAGTAAGGGGTAAGGAGAGGAGAGAGACGAGACTCTGTAATAGTATGAGCTCACACATTGTATTTGACATTATGATATCACTATAAATGACTAGGTTGCATTGTTTATCAATTCCTGTGTGGTGAATGTTTGTGAACTCTATGTGTTTATCAGTATGATGGATGGTTGTTTCTGAATGTTTTATGTGCATTTATGAATTCCATGGATGTATGCATGTTTCCCTTGCAGGAATTAGATAGATTTCACTATTTGTTTGAGAGTTTTTAAATTTGTTATGGGTTTTTTAGGCTATGCAAGGAGTGCATGACGAAGTATTGAACTCTGTAGCCAACACAAGGAGTGTGTGTATGAACTTTTCTTCGAGTTCAAAGAATAACATGCTAGGAGGGCACACTTGAGAAAACAAAACTCGAGAGGAGCCTCAAGGTTTTTGAACACCTTGGAGGGGAAAGTTTGTGCAAGAGAAAGCACACCCAAAGTTGTTGAACACTCTGGAGAAGAGATCTGCAAGGAGTGCATTGAGAAGGAAGCTACCAGGAGGGCACGAAGGCTCCTTTTAAAGGAGAAAAAGGGTCAAGATCATTAAGGAGTTTCGTACTATAGTCAAGATCGGGAGAGGAAATGCAATGAGTGCACAAAGTGGTGCAATGTTTACATAGATAACCGTTTGAGTATAAGTTCTCTGAGAAATACTTGTGCAAGGAGCGCATAGGGTCGAAATTGAGAAGAGTGTTGAAATTTTCCTAAGGAAGGCGAGTGCAAGGAGAGAACGTGAGGAAAGCCGTCCCAAAACTCAACTTAAATAAACTGTGCAAGAAGTACACCAGGATTCGAAACCCTTCAAATCCCAAAGCTCAGAACAGATAGAAGCTACAAGAGTTGCGTAGGAGGGACTTAGAAAACATTCTAAATTTGAAGTGTTGGAGGTGTTTAGAGGAGGCACTCAAGGTTAAAATTACCTCGAAGTAGACAAGCTTTGGAGAGACAACGTTTCTAAGAACACCATCGTAGTGGCCAAGTGGTCAGGCTTGCAAAAGGAGGTTCAAAGGCTGTAGCCTTTGAGTATTTTAAAATATCCCAAGTTTGGGAGGAACATGCAATAGCTTGGAGGAGGAGCTATAGGCATTGTTGAATCAGTGGCGTTGACCGATCTGGATCATCGGTAAGGAGTCCATTTGGAGGAGGAGTGTGCAAATAGGAACCAGGTCCCCAGCGTTGAATCTGGGAGTAGGATACAACAACCATTAGATCGAGAGAAGTTGCATGAGGGATAGCAGTGGAAGTCCTTCTGACTTCATGCATTTGAGATTTTGAAGCATAAAGGAGCACGGACTACCGAAGTTCCGAGGCTTGAATTCGAATCAGGTTCGTTCATTGGCAAAGTGATGTGTCAGTGGATTAAGGTGGTTCAGAGGACTGACCATTTGGGAAGAAGTAGGTTCGAAGGGTTGCAAGTTTCCCGAAGCTCCTAAAGGGAGAACATCATAGCCATCGAAGTAAGGTATACATGGTGGCAGGTAATGTGCAGACCGAAGGATAGACGCTCCAGGAGAGTCAGGGTGTGGTGTATCAAAAACCTCCAAAGCTTGGAGGTTCGAAGTGTTCAAATTTTCAAATAGGGAGCAAGGGCTTAACAGGAGCTCGCGGGTATCACAGGACATGTGCCTAGTGAGAAAAGGGGCCTATGTAAAGTAGTTTTGGTTTCTAGCAGGGGCCCTAAGAGCTAATCCAGCTCTAATATTTTAAGATCCTTAGATCGGGAGGTCATTGGACCCTAGGTGAGGGTGGGGGTTTGCATCATAACCATAAATTGAGTTAAATTTGCAGAAATGAAGGCTGGGCCATTTTTTGTAATGATATCTAATGGAATGCCAAATATGGAAAAGATATTAGTTTCTAGGAAATAAATTACCTTCTCATCCTATGCGTGCTTAAGAGGGACAACCTCATTCCACTTAGTAAAGTAATCTTTGGTTGTCAAAATAAAAATATTCCCTGCAGAAAATGAAGGATTGATAGGACCAATAAAGTCTAGGCCCCATTTAGAAAAATTGAAATCCGGGAGGACATGTCGTAAAGGCATGGAAAAAAGACGTTCTTTCCCAACAATGTTTTGGCATTTATCACAATATCTTGCAAATTTATAGGAATCTCTAAATATCGAAGGAAAATAGTAACCATTTCTTATGATTTTAAAGACAGTAGCTTTAGTAGAAAAATGGCCACCAATGTGAATGACATAAATTGATGATCCATGAATTTCATGTAACAATTTATGTGATTCTTCATCATTCACACATCGAAGTAATAAACCATCAAAAGACCTTATAAACAAAAAGTCTCCTAAAATGATATACCTAGAATATTCGAGGCAGGGCCTCCTTCTCTGGTGAGGATCCAAGTTATCAGGGCATTTTTTATGCTGCAAGTAATACACCATATTTCTATACCAAGGATGTTCAGCTAAAGAAAGATTTTGATTTTCAATATAGAATAGACTCAATGAAAGAGGATTATCCTGATCATCAAGTTCTTCACTTGGTTCAGGGTGCTGAGATAAGTAAAGGGATAAGTCTCATCCTTTGATCATTTTTGAATTCATGATGGTTAAATCACGCTCTTGAATTTTGGCAAGCTAATGTGTAAGTTTTCCTGAAAGATAATTTTGTGAGAGAAGAAACTTGACTACAAGAAAAGGGACCCTTACCTGTGTATGTTTTCCTAAAATAAAGTGGCAAAATTTTTCTATAGCTTTAACAAGAGAAAAAACATGTTTTTCAATATAAGAGTACTTTATTTCATCATCTGATAAAATTTGGCTCATGTATGCTACAGTTTTTTCATTGCTTTGGTCATCACTTTGTAAGAAGATAGAAAAAATTGCTTCCTCGATGGTGTTAGCACCATGATTTTCATAGCTAAAGTTAGAGGTTTGTCAACAATATTCAAAGTCATGCTTGTTAGCACCCATATTGTTTTTATGCCTGACATCATCTAACATCTTCAAGGGTCAGTTTCAAAAGGAAGTTTATCATTTATTATTTTCATTTCCATTTGCAACTACACGCTGCAAAAATTGCTACGCGTTGCGCTGAGGACTTCACCACGCAAAGGATTCTGTCGCACAGTGGATTTCATCGTGCATTGGATTTCATTGCACATCGAATGCTTTCACACATAGGATGTTGTTGCGTAGAGGATGTAATCGCACATGGGATTTCATTGTGCAGTGGGCTATCATGCATGTCATGTTGTCGCACATAGGATGTTGTCGCACAATGGATTTCGTTGCGTAGTGGATTTAGTTGCACAGTGGATTTCATCACGTAGTGGGATGGCGCACATAGGATGTTTTCGCGCATAGGATGTTGTCGTGCAATGGATTTATTCACGCAATGGATTTCATCATGCAATGGATTTTGTCGCGTAGTGGATTTCGTCGCGCAGTGGATTTCATCGCGTAGTGGGATGTCACACATACGATGTTTTCGCACATAGGATGTTGTCGTGCAATGGATTCATTCGTGAAGTGGATTTCATCGTGCAATGGATTTCATCACGCAGAGGATGCTTCTGCGCAGAGGTTTTTCCTGTGCACAAGCTACAGGTCATGCTACGCAGATGATTGGTTTAGTGGTCAACTTCAAGATCACTTTATGACCAATTGGAGAGGAATTTTGAAAATCCATGAGAGGTTTTTGTTTAGGAAAAAACAAATAATAAAAACCTCTCTAATATTTGAAAACCATTTCATATTTTTGGAGATTCAAAGGAATCTTTGAGCCCTATTTTTTCAGTTTTCATGATTTCTTGTCCAAGACACGTTTTTGTGACAGGTATTTTGGCCAGATGGAGATGAATTTAAAGAAACCAAGAGAGGGTTTTATTTATAAATATCTTATCTAAAAAAGTGCTCTTAGTTTCAGAAACTAGTTTTTTATTAGTGATATATGATGTCATATTTAACGCCCATTTTCCTAGTTTGTTGCGCAATCCACTGCATTTTTTTGTTGTAGGTTACTGTTGCGTAGAAGACTTTCTGTGAAAGGGTGACAGAGTTTCCATAAGTGCACATGATGACTCATCACAACCATATAATCGAATTCTGATCATGATCAATGATTGTAAATAATATTTCGGTTACGATTATGATTTGGCAAAGTTGGGTTTTCTATTCTTAGTGAATCCGTTGAAGTTATTGTTCTCTTTCAAAGAAAATGGATCCATGATTCTAGGAGGA
Source organism: Picea engelmannii (assembly GCA_009831015.1). Lineage (NCBI taxonomy): Eukaryota > Viridiplantae > Streptophyta > Pinopsida > Pinales > Pinaceae > Picea > Picea engelmannii. The sequence continues at coordinate 1,165,811 of ML777572.1, forward strand.
AGTAGTTCGACCCTAGCAACCAAGGGTGACATTGGTTTTCTATATATGGGGATCATTTTCATGTAAACGAGGTTGGTTGGAAAAATTAGTATAGACAATAACTATTGCATGTAATTTGAGTTCGACCGAAACTTAATGCAAAAGTCTTGTAGCTTTGATGAAAAGATTATAATTGTAGCAGTTGGATGTATTGTGTCCCTTTCTTTGTGTACGTGATTCCTGTTATCTTTATTCATATCTTTTTCTGTCTAAATCAGAACGAATTTCGAACGTGTGGATTCGTTGCACAACGCCCCTTGTTCGCGCCATTTAGACAAAATGTTTTTCTTCTAAAGTTAACTCCGAATTAATCCACAACGGTGCTCCGAGTTACTTTCTGTGTTTTCTCCTCTCCATACATTATGATTTTTCACTGAATATTGTTTCTCACTTAGCCTTTATCCTCTCAAGTTCAGTCACAGAGTCATTTGTTTATGTTGTTTTATCGAATAGAATCCATAGCCCAAAGTCTTACTCTCTTGCGCTAATATAACCAGAACCCATTATTTAAAAGGTGTTAAATATAGCCACAACTTTAAATCCATATTCCATGGGGAGACAGAGTCTCCCGAGAGAGCCCTCTCTAGGTCCGAAAAGCTAGTTCCAGGTCTCAAAGTTGGTTGAAAAAGTTACCTCTGTCGTTTTTTATCAGTTGAACATATTTACAGAGTGCTAACATTTTGACGTTGTTTCCGCAATGAAAGGGACACAATACATCCAACTGCTACAATTAGAATCTTTTCATCAAAGCTACAGGACTTTTGCATTAAGTTTTGGTTGAACTCAAAATACATGCAATAGTTATTGTCTATACTAATTTTTCCAACCAACCCCGTTTACATGAAAATGATCCCCATATATAGAAAACTAATTTCACCCTTGGCTTCTATGGTCTAACTACTTCCTCCTAGAATCATGGATTAGTTTTTTTTGAAAGAGAACAATAACTTCAACGGATTCACTAAAAATAGAAAACCCGACTTTGGCAAATCATAATCGTAACTGAAATATTCTTTAAAATGATTGATCATGATCAGAATTAGACCATATGGTTGTGATGAGTGATCATGTTTACTTCTGGACAATCTTTCACCCTTGCACAACAAGTCTTCTACGCAACATTAACCTACAACAAAAAACGTAGTGGATTGCGCAACAAGTTGGGAAAATAGGTGTTAAATATGACATCATATCTCACTAATAAAAAACTATTTTCCGAAATTGAGAGAGGTTTTTGTATTTAATATCGTTTAAAAGAAAAAAATCTCTCGGTTTCTTGAAATTCATCTCCATTTGTCCAAAATACGTGTCACTAAAACATGTCTCGGACAGAAAATCATGAAAACTGAAAATAGGGCTCAAAGATTCCTTCGAAACTCCCAATCGGTGACACATTTTGAAAATATGAGAGAGGTTTTAATTATTTTGTTTGTCCTCAACAAAAACCTCTCGGGGAGTTTCAAAATTCCTCTCCATTTGGTCATAAATTGATCTTGAAGTTGACCGTTAAACCAGTCATTTGTGCAGTGCGACCTGTAGGCCGTGCGTAGGAAACTCCACTGCCTGACGCAATCCACTGCGCCATGAAATCCACTACACGATGACATCCTATGAGCAACAACATGCTATGCGTGAAAAAATCCCATTCATGACATTCCACTGCACAATGAAATCCACTACACGATGACATCCTCTGCGTGACAACATCCTATGCTTGACATCATCCACTGCACGACGAAATCCACTACACGATGACATCCTCTGCTCAACAACATCCATTGCATGATGACATCCTCTACGTGAAAAAATCCTATGCACGACAACATCCACTGCACAACTAAATCCACTGTGCGGTGACATCCACTGTGTGATGAAATCCATTGCACGATGAAATCCACTGTGCGACAAAATCCTTTGCACGGTGAAGCACTCTGCACAACACATAGAAAATTTTGCAGCGTGCAATTGCAAATGGAAATGAAAATAAAAAATGAAAATATTTCTTTTGAAATTGACCCTTGGATATGTTAGATGATGCCACGCATAAAAACAATATGGGTGCTAATAGGCATGAATTTGCAAATTGTTGACAAACCTCTAACCTTAGCTATGAAAATCATGGTGCTAACAACTAGAATGTTAGCACTCTATAAATCTGTTTGGCTGATAAATAAACGACAGAGGTAGCTTTTTCAACCAACTTTGAGATCCAAAACTAGCCTTTCAAACCTGGAGAGGGCTCTCTTGGGAGACTCTATCTCTGCGTGGGATATGGCTTTAAAGCTGTGGCTAGATTTAACACCTTTGAAATAATGGGTTCTGGTTATATTGGCGCAAGAGAGTAAGACTTTGGGCTATGGATTCAATTCGAGAAAACAACAGAAACAAATGACTCGGTGACCGAACTTGAGAGGATAAAGGCTAAGTGAGCAACAATATTTAGTGCAAAATTGTAATGTATGGCAAGGAGAAAACACAGGAAGTAACTTGGAGCACCGCTGTGGATTTTGGCGTTGTTTCCAGGGATGGAATTAAATAAATTTTTCATTGGGAAGAATGACATTTTTTTAGTTCTAAGGTATGAGAGTAGCAGACACTTAGGCACATATTGGCTATATTTATTCTTTGGTGACTCCACACATCAGAAAATCAATTGAAGGTGATTCCACTAGCAAACGAATCCAGAGATAAAGTTTTCATGGAGACTCCAATCAAGATTCAAATGTGATTCAAAGACTCCAGTGGATAATGAAACCTGTTGACAGAGATATGGAAGAGCAGTATGGAAAAATCAGGTACTCGAGATTAAGTTTAGTTCAAGAAGTACTTTTCTGTTTTATCAATATCTTCTTGTCCTTTCCTGAGTTTTTCAAAAGAATATTTCTTCACTTACCATGTTTAAACGTATCCCAGAGATCTACCCTTGTATATCCTTCATTGCAAACTGTAGGTATACCTCCTTCTTGTATAACTGATATTCACCAAGCTCCTTCCTCTGAGACATATGATGTGCATGATCATTCCTGTGAGCTTAATGAAACCAAAGTTGAGCTTGTACCTTCTATTCTTAACCCTGCACCCTCAATAATCCAAGAAATATACAGTCCTCTTAAATTTCCTTCCATCCTTCACGGATTTCCTATGAAACATTATAAGTATCTTCCTAGGTTCAATGGAGAGCTTGATGTACAGTCAATTGAAAAACATATTTAGGTCTTTGAACATTTCATAGACCTTTTTGAGATCGAACATGATGATGTGTCTATGAGGTCCTTTTCTCTGTCCTTACAAGGAGATGCCAAAGCATGGTTCAAACATGTGCAACCTCAGTCGATTAGCTCGTGGGATGAACTGAGGGAATCTTTCCGTAGATTTTTGGATGAGAGAAAGTCATGGGATCTACTCCTTTCATATTTTTATGCCATGAGAAGAATGGAAGATGAAACCATCTCAAATTTCAGCAGGAGGTTTTCTAGTCTTTATTATAAACTACCTAAAGAAGTCCAACCTCATAAAGTTGCTGCCATGCTCCATTATGTAACAACATTTCAATCAGACTTATATTTTCTTTTGATGGAGAGGAAGTCTATGTATTTGCAGCAGATGTTCAACAATGCTTAGGAAGTTGAAGACAATATTCAAGCATGTAAACAGATTTGAAATGAGGAGTTGGATGATAAAGAACATGACAATGAATATGAACAAAGAACAATTGATTTGAATCTTGAGAAGAGGGTTAATAATATCATATGTCCTCTTGACGCTTTAAATGTTGATGATTTTGCAAAGGATTATATTCCACTTATTGAAAAAGAAGGTGCTAATTTAGTTTCTAATCCATCTAATCATAAGCACATGGTTGATTGTTTTATGTATTCATTTGTAGACAGTCAAGAAAATGAATTTGCAAATCATCTTGTTGAAGAGAAGGTTGATGTCCCAAGATTTTTCTTGTTAGATGACATTGCAGATGTTGTTGATTTTCATATATATGATGAATATGATGATGATTATGATGTTGACTTCCTAGAACAACTAGCTGCATGTTCTCTATCAGAAAATGTTCCTTTTCAACAGTGTAATGAGAGCAATCAACCTACATATCATAGTTACAAAGAAGAATATGAAGAAATTACCGAATCAGTTGAAGGAAATTCTTTACCTTTATGCTTTGCTTCATTTAAATTGTTGAAAGAAAAGTTAAAGATCATCACTAAGGCAGAGGAATGTGTGCTGATGCAAAATCACACCGATTCATGGGAAAAAATTGACAAGAAATTGCAACAATCTTCTCATGTGTTTAATGACCCCATTGCTTGTTATATGGAAGGTTTTATCAGTTCAAAATTGTAGCCATTGGTCAAATATGAATATGAAAATGAGTATGTTCAGAAATCCAAAGAAATTGAAAAATGTGCATATGACAGTAGTGACGAAAATGAAGAAGGTTTTGAATAAGGTGAAAGAACTTTTCCATTGTGATTTGCCTCTTTCGAATTGCTGAAGCAAAATTTTTATATTGTTTCAAATCAGAAATCCTCCAGGCATGATGTTGAATATGAAGAAAGCATTGGACTTGCAAATGAAAATTGTCTTCCATTATGTTTTTCTTCCTTTGAATTGTTGATAGTAAATCATGAGATAAAAGAGGAAGAAGTGAAATCTGACTGCATTCACAGTGACATTGTTTTACATGAGAAAATTGTTATCAATGAAGAGGATCAACAACCTTCTCATACTTTTAATGACCCTGTTGTTGATTACATGGAAGGTTATTTCAGTTCAGATTTGCATCCTGTGATCAACTACCATCTTGGAAATAAATATGATGGTAAATCAACATCAGTGTTAGATATGGATTACTTGCCACTAGGGGTTTCATTTCAGCTAGCACTGTCTTTTGATTCAGAAGATTGTTGTTTCCAATAGTCTCAACATATTTTTCATCCTTTTTGTGGTAATCAACAGGTTGAATTACATGAAAACAAGGATGCAGTGGAAGGGGTGAAACATGATTGTTGTTTTATGTATGTTCTGGAGGATCCATTTGCAGTTTTGTTGGAGGCGGAAAACAATCCCAATGTTTTTTTTTGATATTTGAATTTATAGATAAATTTTTGAATGGATTATTAGTAAACAGGCTTTGGAGCAAGCATGTGCAAAGAAAGAAAAAAGTGGATAAAGTCTTGCATGGTTTCATTGGAATTTGATTTCACTTTATTGACATCCTTTTAAGCAATTAGGGTAGGTAGGACCGTGAATAAGCTCGATACTATGAGCATTTATTTTAGCAATCTGTAGTTTTCATTTCTAGCTTAGTTTCAGATTTCAGTTTGGAGCATATACAACTTTGGGTTTCCAGCGGATGCAGGTTATAAGTTACAGTTGGAAAGTTGATTTTGGGAGCAGCCCAATGGATAGGCATTTGGTCTACTGTTCTTTGCTACCTCACAGGGAGGATAAAATCCCCATTGGATCTAGCTGATAGCACCACAATTTTCATGGATAAGGTTAGAAGTTTGTCAACAATTTTCAAAGTCATGCTTGTTAGCACCCATATTTTTTTTATGCCAGGCATCATTTAACATCTCCAAGGGTCAGTTTCAAAAGGAAGTTTAGCATTTATTATTTCCATTTCCATTTGCATCTGCGCGCTACAAAAATTGCTACGCGATGCGCAGAGAACTTCACCGCGCAAAGGATTCTGTTGCGCAATGGATTTTGTCGCGCAATGGATTTCATCACGCATCGAATGCTATCCCACAGAGGATGTTTTCACATAAAGGATGTCATCGCACATGGGATTTCATCGTGCAATGAATTTTGTCGCACATAGGATCCTTCTGCGCATAGGATGTTGTTGCGAAGTGGATTTCGTCACACAGTGAATTTCATCGCATAGTGGGATGTCGCACATGGGATGTTGTCACGCATAGGATGTTGTTGCATAGTGGATTTCATCGCGTAGTGGTTTGTCACGCATAGGATGTTTTCACGCATAGGATTATGTCACGCAATGGATTTTTTCATGCAACATATTTCGTCGCGGAGAGGATGCTTCCGCGCAAAGGTTTTTCCTGCACACAGGCTACAAGTTGCACTGTGCAAATGACTGGTTTAGTGCTCAACTTCAAGATCACTTTATGACCAACTGGAGAGGAATTTTTAAAATCCCCGAGAGGTTTTTGTTGAGGAAAAAACAAATAATAACAAACTCTCTCATATTTGAAAACTGTTTCATATTTTTGGAGATTCGAAGGAATGTTTGAGTCCTATTTTTCAATTTTCATGATTTCTTTTCCAAGACATGTTTTTGTGGAACATATTTCGGCCATTAGGAGATGAATTTTAAGAAAACTAGAGAGAGTTTTCTTTATAATTACCTTATCTACAAAAACATCTTTTTGTTTTGGAAAATATGTTTTTATTAGTGAGATATTATGTCATCTTTAACACCTATTTTCCCATTTTGCTGCACAATCCTGTATTCTTTTGTTGTAGGTTAATGTTGTGTAGCAGACTTGCTATGAAAGGGTGATAGAGTGTACATAAGTGAAAATGATGAATCTTAAAAACCATATGGTCGAATTATGATCATGATCAATGATTGTAAATAATATTTCGGTTATGATTATGATTTGTCAAAGTCGAGTTTTCTATTTTTAGTGAATCCGTTGAAGTTATTGTTCTCTTTCAAAGAAAATGGATCCATTATTCTAGGAGGAAGTAGTTCGACCCTAGAAACCAAGGGTGACATTAGTTTTCTATATATGGGGATCATTTTCATGTAAACAAGGTTGGTTGAAAAAATGAGTATAGACAATAACTATTGCATGTAATTTGAGTTCAGCTGAAACTTAATGCAAATTCTTGTAGCTTTGATGAAAAGATTATACTTGTAGCAGTTGGATGTATTGTGTCCCTTTCTTTGCGCACGTGCTTCCTGTTATTATTCATATATTTTTTTGTCTAAATTAGAATGAATTTCGAACTTGTGGATTCGCTGCGCAATGCCCCTTGTTCGTGCCATTTAGACAAAATGTTTTTCTTCTAAAGTTAACTCTGAATTCATCCAAAACGGTGCTCCGAGTTACTTCATGTGTTTTCTCCTCGCCATACATTACGATTTTGAACTGAAGACTGTTTCTCTCTTAGCCTTTATCCTCTCATGTTCAATCACCAAGTCATTTTATTGAATCGACTCCATAGCCCAAAGTCTTACTCTCTTGCACCAATATAACCAGAACCCATTATTTCAAAGGTTTTAAATCTAGCCACAAATTTAAAGCCATATCCCACGAGGAGACAAAGTCTCCCAAGAGAGCCCTCTCCAGGTCCGAAAGGCTAGTTTCGGGTCTCAAAGTTGGTCGAAAAAGTTACCTCTGTCGTCTTTTTATCAGCCGAATAGATTTATAGAGTGATAACAGGAGGAATTGGTATATATAATAAAACATTTCTCAAAATCTGGTTTCTCCAAAACCAGTGGGGAACTGATTCCTTTCTTAATCCTAAGGAAATAATTTTCGACGTCATCTGTCTAAGAAAAATAATGATCTTTATTCAAAATATTATGAATTGGTTTAACCATGACAACAAAATCAGGAACAAACCTACAGACAAAATTGATAATTACCATGAAAGCTTGGACTTCTTTCTTGGAGGTGGGGGCAGGAAGGTTTAGAATCACAATGATTTTTTCAGGATCAATGCTTATTCCTGAATCATAAACAATATGACCAAGGAGATTTCCCTTTGTGACACCTAAAATAGACTTGGAAGGATTTAAATAAATGCCAATTTTTCTGCAACGCATGAGAAATTTTCTAAGATGACCAAAATGATCCAACAGTTTCTTTGAATAGACAGTCAAATCACCAAGATAAACTTGGATAATTTTACTAATCAGATCGTCAAAAGATATCTGCATAGCTCTTTGAAAGGTGGCACATGCATTAGAAAATCCAAAAGACATACGTTCACAAGAAAATGTTCCCCAACATGTAGTAAATGTGGTTTTATATCTATCAGTCCTTTTTACCTTGATTTGATTATATTCATAAAAGACATCAAGTAAGGACATCATTTGTGACCCTGCAACCTATTGTAAAATCATTTCCATATCAGGGAGAGGAAAATGATCTTTGACACTTGCTCTGTTCAATTCACAAAAATCAACACATAATCCGATCTAACCAATAGTCTTCCGAATATGAACCAGATTTGAAACCCACTCGGAATACTTAACTGAAAAGATTATACCAGCTTTCAATAATTTTTCCAACTCTTTCCTAATAGTAGCTTCGAGTGTAGGTTTAATAGGTCTTAGTTTTTTCCTAACTGGTTTTACCCCTTCCTTGATAGGAATGGAATGTTGTATGAGAGCAGGATCAAAACCACGAAGTTCCTCGTATGACCATGCAAAAACATCTTGAAATTCATGGAGTAGTTATGTGAATTTCGCTTTTTCTTTGTCAGAACATTGGGCATCTAGTTTAACAATATTTGGAGATTTGGGTGTCCCAAGGTTCAAGGAAATGGTTTCACCCACTTTCCTTTTCGGTTCCTCTTCCTTATGTGTCTCTTTTTTACTTACATCACTCGATGAAAATGAACTTTCGAGAGGACTCAATCGTTTAGGAAATTTATCATCTTCAATGGATATGATTTACTTAGGATTAAATGGCTCATTTTGCATGAAAGAAAAAAGGACTTCATCACTTGGGAACACCTGCAATGATTCCACACTATCAGGGATATGAGGAAAATATAGAGATTGGAATGTACAATCAAGTCATTGAGGTAAAAGCTGTCGAGAAGGAGATGCTACAAATACCCCTAGGTTGTCATCCATCGAATTGAGTTCCTTCTTAACATGAGTGATGTTAAATGATAATAGGTTTGAAATGAGTATCCAAACAACTTGGGTATAGGGTTTAAGCAACTTATTTCTAGGTGAATAAATCTTATGTACAAGGTTCACAACAAGTTCAGAATCACCAAAGAATTTAAGGTGGTCACAACCAAGGTTATATGCATTTTCGATGCCTAACAATAAGGCCTCAAACTCAGTGACGTTGTTCATGCAAGAAACATCTAACCTATAAGAAAAATTGTGGATTTTACCTATAGGAGAATATAGAATAATGCTGGCTCCATTACCTTCATTTGAGCACGATCCATCGAAATGCATGTGCCACATGCCATCGTCAAAATCAATTGGTTCAAGGATAGTGTCACCCTCATCAACAAAGATAGAGTATACTCCCAAATCTTCCTCAACATAATTTATGTTAGGTTGGGGAACACTCGCTATATATGGTGAAAGTATTCCTGCCCCCAGGACTATAATGTTCTTTCCATTCCTAGGGATAGACATATGTGTTCCGTCAAGAAAAATATATCCACCTGTTAAGGCTTTCCAGTCTCTTCCTAAAATTATTGAATAATTGCTTACTGGCATATCAATTACCTAGATATTGAGGGTTGCTCTTATTTAATGATGCGCACATAGGACTAAGGTTACATATTTTATTTCACCTATAGTTGATTGTTGCAGACTTTTATAAGAGAGCATGCTTCTAGAATTTTTATTAGTGCACGATAATACAAGCTCTTCCATTATAATTTTTGACATTACACTTGGACCAAACCTTCCATCAATTAGGCAACAATGAGCTATTTTATCCATAATTTTTACAAAAATATAAAAGGGGGATTTTTTACAGGTTTCCTAAAGTTATTTACACCTATTTTATTTACAGTTGAATCCTCTTCTTTTGACTCTTCAAAAAGATTGGCTATGGTAGAAACTTTATCTTCCATAAAATTCTTGATATGCTTTGTTGTTTAGGGCCGAAAACCATGTCAAAAAGAGTAGAATCATCCTTGATATTATCCAATTGGTTAAGGATGTTGTATTTAGAAGAGGGAAGAGGGGAGGACACTCTTGGATTTTCTGGAGTTTTGACAGCTTGTGCACCAACACTTTGCGAAGATAAGATTGGGGAGGAAGAAGTACGCGGAGGATCATATTTACCCTTGTCCATGTAAGTTTTGTTCCTGGTATTGATTATCATAACAACCTATGATTCAACCCAATCTAGAACAACAATTGTGGCATCGCTCCTTTTTCCAAAGATCTTATCTCTGGCATTTTTCTTAACTTTGCAAGTACTTTCTTCATGATTTTATTCACAGAAGTTACACCAACTGTGAGACATAATGGCCTTTGGATGAAAAGTATTTTCATTAGGATTCCTAAAGGCACTGAGGAAGAATAATATGCGATGGGGGCGGGAAAAGAACCACTTCGATTTCATTCATAGGCTATCATCCTATTGTTCATATCTTGCATGAGTTGTAGGAGGGAAGAAATATTCGTTTGCTTGACCAAGTCCCCTTTAGGGAGACCCGTTCTTTCGAGTTTCTGTCATATTATAGACAAGTATGAAGAGTAGAACCAGTATTGTCAATATCATTTTCTTCAAGTCTATAACGATAAGGGGAAATTAGCGCATTATAATAATGCATGAAAGAGGCTTGGTTTTGGGGGCGAATTAATTCAAGGATTTGATTGTATAATTTGGTGAAGTGAAGGTTAAAAGAATTAATGGTTTCACCATATTTATAGGAAATGTTGTTGTATTCCCTTAACTTCTCAACTGGACTCTTAGACTATCCATAAGTGGAATTGAACCAATAAACTAATTCTTCCCATGTGGAAAGAATTTTGGGAGGGAGATCAAAGAAATATGCCGCAACTTTCCCTTTGAGGGAGTTGACAGATAGACACATGCAAGTATCATTATCGTTAGCCTCGATGTTATGAAAAGAATTATAAAATTCTACTCGGTTTTCATTTGTAGTCAAAATATTATTCCCCGAGAACTTAGGTAGATACTCCTTAAACTTTGGCAATGGATGAATTGTGGGTGTTAGATTCAAGGGAGAAGATATGTTCCATGGGGTGGTCGAAGAATCTTCTTCGAATTGGAAAAGCCCATATTTATTTATCACTTTATTTGGATTGGTAGTGGATTGGAAGGGGACCTGATGGCTGTATATACTACCAATTACTGATGAAGCAAAAGGTTGGGAGGAGGAGGCACCTCCGGTTCCACTACCACTACCTGAATATGTCATATTGAAGGTCATAGGTATAGGTGATGAAGGTGAACTAGCAGAATCAGACAAAGTTCTCCTTAGAGAAGTTTCTTGGTTTGACAAAATGATTTTCCTCCTTCCTATTTAAAAAATAGGATTAGTTTCAGGGGGCCATCCTCTTCTTCTTCGAGAGATGCAAGGATTTAAAGAAAAACAAGGATTTAGGAAGAGAGAGGTTACTTTTGATTTATGGACTGCCTTTTCCTAGCTTCCCAATGTTCACAGATACTTATATCTCTTTCAATTACTTCCCAAGAGCGTTCAAGTTCGACATGAGTACTAACAGTTTCTAAAATAGTGTTGAATCAGGTCAAAGCAATGCTAGTTTGGTCTCTAATAA
>ML777572.1:1186563-1198542 GCA_009831015.1 Picea engelmannii
GTGAGGATCCATGTGACATGCCACAGACCACCAAAAGCGGCATGACTTATACTATCCATCCATGGGTGTTGTACCTGCATGTGTAATTTGCTTCATGTCTATCTACTTCGATCAAATGTTGGGTCCAAAAGCCAATGGCTAGGGTAGACAAAAATGACTAGGCTTAACATCAATGACAACAAGCAATCTTCCAACAATATCCCCCTTTGTCATTGATGGCAACACTCATGCTCCCCCTGTCATCATGATACCAATTTCTCTCCCCCTTTGACATCAATGGAAAAGGGTGGGGATTCTCCCCCTGAGTTCAATGACATAATGTGACCTTCTTCTTTGGGGTTGCTCCCCCTGAACATGTGGCACTCAATAATACTTCATCCTTATTTTTGGTCTTTGGGACTTTTTATTCCTTGGAATCACTTTGTGTGGCTTCTTTCTTCTCTCTCTTCTTCATGTCTAGGATGTATATGTTGTTTGGTCTTCTTGTTGCAGTTGCAACCAATCTTCCTGAGTTCTTTTATCTAATTTTACATTTTCGGGAGTCAAACGTAAGAGGGTATCCTTGATCACATATTTTGCTGACACTGAGGAGAATATGCTTAAAATCTTCAACCAATAGGACTTTTCCTTCTTTTACATTTTCACTTCCAAGCTTTACAGTTCCTTTTCCAAGTATTTTGGTAGATGAGTCATCTCCAAATGAAACATTTCCACCCTTTTTCTTCAATCTAATAAATTTTCTTTGATCTCTGGTCATATGAGATGAGCACCCACTGTCTATGGACCATTCATCTTCTTCTTTGCATTCTTTAGAGACCAATGCTATTCAACAGTTTTCATTGTGTGGAATTTATTTCCTTTTCCATGTTGTAGTTGGTATAGGGACATTTGGCATAGGATTATGTTCCTTCATCTCTCTGCAATCTCGTGCTTTGTGACCAAGATTATTGCACTTGTAGCATACAATATTTTGATCCATTAATGGGTCAAACGGATTTTAATTTTTGTTGACATGTCTGCGAACATTTCCATATATACTATTTGCACCATTCATGTATCTTGTGTAGTTATTCCTTTCATTGATTCTACAATTGATTGCCTTGTGTCCAAAATTTCCATAAGTATAAAAATGTCCAAGAAAGAAATTTTGATACCTGGGTGTAACGTCCCCAGCCACCAACAGGCCGAGAAACATTACCAACACAACCTTAAATTAGTATTTAAAGCTATGATACCAATTTGTAACGTCCTTGGACATCAACCCCACTGTCGGGCAATGTTACTACGCAGAACATTCCCATAAATTTATATATAACATGCATATTAAATCAAATTAACTCATTTAACATAGAGTTACTGCCATCATACAGACTTAAAAAAAAATAACAATAAATATCATTGCAACATAATACATGATAATATATATATATATATATATTTTATGCCGGTGGAATCGACAACTGGGCCGGTCTCGTACTCGCGTGACACGGGGTCGATTCCGTCCACTACCGCTATAACCTCCAGGTGCCATACGTATGCCCCTTCCGCAGGCACGGGTAAGTCGGGGGGATTTGAACTTGAAACCTCATCGTACATAACACGCTATATCACGGTACTTGCCAATTGAGCTGCCCCCCGGGGGCTATAATACATGATAATATTACAAGCATCACAGACATGCATTTTAATTGAAATTAAACACATAATGATACTTATCTTTGAAACTGTAGTAACTCCACCAACTATGTGCATACCTTCCATGAACCTCCCAGCCTTAGACCACGTTGCTCATGATGCTCAGTAGTGGGTCACCCCCGAGCTGGGACTAAGCTCCACCCAAGGCAAGAGAATCCTAGACTAAGATGAGGTTACAGGAAAACTGCATAGTGCAACCGAAAGGATTCTCTCCAAGAGCCTTCTTACACCCACTACTCATAGACTCTCATTCCCCACATGCATTTTCCACCCGGGAGTATAAAACTTCACAAGAACAGTCCATCGATGCTTCACCTCCCTCTCTGGGTCTCAGCAACATGCTGGTTCAAGAATTCTCATAGCTCAGTAGCTGGTTCTAGACTCTCTTTGGGAGAAAACCACTTCCCAACAAACTCTCTTATCTGGAGAGAGCTGCTCACAGGCCTGAAAACCTGCCTCTTCTACCACAGGCCTGACAACCCGCTTCTTCAACACACTCCTCGACTCAAATCCAGCCAGGTGAGGAAAGAAACAATAGTTCAACACTCATTCTCATAGGGATGACAATAGAAACAACATATGGGCATATCACCGCAAGCGGCAACAAGCTATGCTAAAAAACGGCATGGCTAAGGCGATTACCCAGGTGTCAGGTTCCTTAGAAGACACAGAATGGCTCACGGATTATCGGTTTCAGGATGCGTGACTATGCATAGGTTGAAGAGGTTAGACGGCGGATCAGTCCATGGGTTTTTCCCACTGGTTTTCAAGGTGCACGACCAAAGAAAAAAATGCAGAGGTCGATTCTCATGGTTTCACGTTTCGACTGTGGATAGAAGAATGGAGATGAAGAAACGCTAACTTAGACAGAGGATGGAAGAGTGACTCACAGGTTACTCATTCCAGGGTTCCTGGTGGATGTCCCATTTCATGGTTAGACAGTGGTTGGAGAATCGCCAGACTCCACAGAACGAACCCCCAACACGGCTCAACTCATCAGCTTTTAATGCATGCACCCAGGTCGACACTTGTCTTCCTGGAGTTGCATGCACTACATTTTCATTTGTTCCCCTTTCCTAGGAACTTAGGACAACACTCATCAATTTTCCACCTTAGCCTTTAGGAAATAATAATAAATTATTATCCCCTTTAGAGGTAAGCCCCATAACTTAGCCCCTAGGCCCACACACTTAGCCTCCTCCCTTACCCAATCTTGTGCAAGCTTATTCCCCCATCACTCTTTCTTCATGGTCAGTGTGCATGTAATGATGTTTATATATTATTAATGATCTGCATAATTACATTTACAAAATCAGGCTCCTGGCCTTTAACACCTAGGCTCTCTGTCTCAGTAACACATAATCCCACCAACTTATCAACACTCATCTCACTAGCCTACAAAACATGTTTACAATTTATAAATACAATTGGGGCTCATTCTTGGGGATATTACACTGGGAGTAAGTGATATTCTTTGTGGTGTAGCCCATCCGGGTTCAAGATCTATTCTTTTGTAGTTTCCTTCATAATGATTTATTTCATACCCGATGGGAGAGGATCTTATTGATGTCTCATTCCTTCTAAATTCTAGTCTTCTATATTGTTGTTCAACTTTCTCTGGAGTGTTCGTTTCATCCTTTCATCTTCCTTCTCTTGTTTTGTTGTCTTCAAACTGTCATTGTATCCTAGTCATGTCTTATCGTTTGGAGATCTTTGACTGCTAAGGATCTCATCTAATTTTTCAATGATTTTTTCGAACTTCTTCAACTTTTATATTGTCAATAGTAGATCCCCTTTTATGTGATCTAATTATGCTTTCAATTTCTCATAATCTTCTAATTGTTCCTTCAAGATACCAATGGTCTTTCCAAGCCTGTAATTCTCTTCTTCACAACTACTGAATTCACATTTTAGTATTATGTTTGTGTTTCTAAGCTTGTTATTTTCAGTTTCAATATGCTTCAACTTTTCAAGATTCTCATCTTCTTGTTCACTCTCTACATTGTCTTTGTATCCCCAAAAGGAATCAAGGTTGGTTTCTTCATCTAAATCTTCTTCGGAAATGATTTCTTCTTCTTTAGAAATCTTGTGATCGTCATCCTATGTTTCTTGGGTTATGAAGAGGACTTCTCCTCCATCATGATCTTCTTCATCACTCTCATATGAGGAGATGTCATCATCCTTGGAGTAGAAGATATTTTTATTGTTGAGACTTCTCTTTTTGTAGTAGCATTTTTCAACAATATGTCCTATTCTACCATATTTAAAGCATTTGAGAGGAGACTTACCTTTGTATCTTCTAGTTCCCTTCTGGCACCTTCTTACGAAATTTTCTATTTCTTCATCAAGGTCATTATCCTTGTCTTTTGTCTTCTTTGTGGATTTAAAGGATTCTTCATTGTTTGGCTGGTCACTTTCTGTACCTGTTCTCATTTCATATGCTATAAGAGACCCATGTAATTCATCCATTGTCATTTTGGTCAAGTCCCTAGCTTCTTCAATGGAAGAGAACTTAGCATCATACTTCAAGAGAAGTGATCTCAACACTTTTTGTGGAACCAAGGATTCATTGAGCTCTTCAACTAATCCTATGTTATCATTAAGAAATTTATCAAATCTAAGAAAATAGGTTGCAATATCTTCCTTTTCATCCATCTTCAATTTTCAAATTCTTCTCTATGTCGTTGAAGCTTGACCTGCTTAAATTTTGGATCACCTTCATAGATACTCTTGAGTTTTTCTCATACCTCTTTAGCAGTACTGCATCCCATCACTTTGTTGGAAATGGTTTGTGCCAATGCTCCTAGAATAACATGTTTGGATTTTGAATTACAACTCATAAGATTCATCTCATTTGGATCGGTTGGAGCATTCTTTGGGATTACATATCCATTTACAACTGAGTACCAAATGTCTACTCCCAAATATGTTAGGTAAGTTTTCACTCTATCACTCCAATATGCATAATTTCTTCCGTCAAATCGATGAATCCCATTTGGAATGAGCTCATGGTCATCCATCTCTTCTCAGGATTTTCCTTCCATTGGTTAAACTGTTCTGAAGGAAACCTAACCTAATACCAATTGATGCTACTAAAAGGGGGGTGAATCAATATCATGTACAATTTTAAAAACAAATCAACCTATACTTCAACCAGATTATATATTCAATTATACCCAATGAACAATGAACAATAGTAGAAGAGTTACACCAATACACCAAAATACACCATGCACAATATATGAGAAATAACCAATAGTTATTGTTCAAGGGAAGTAATGACTTCCAAAGGTAGCTACAACTTCCAAATATAAAGGCAGGGATAAACCTCCAAAATGAAGATACGATCCTTAAATATCAAGAGAGGGTTGACCTGTCCATCCTTGCCCCTTCCTTCCAGCCAAGAATATATGAGAGATAATAAAACTTTACATTAAATTATCACTATCAACCAACCATCACATAGGACCGGATAATGCTTCCTGAGACTTCTTCAACTTCTGCAATTATTCACTTCTTAGAATACTTTGATCCTATAGATAATATAACTCAATGTATTCTCTGAAACTACTCCAAGTTTCACTCCTTGAATCCTCCCAGAAAAGGAGTTATAGAGAAAATGGTAGACCTTATTCAATTCTGGTCTATTCAGGAGAGAGAACTTGTACAACATGCCCCACGCTCAATATTTAACATAAGATTTTGAAATTCGTACACAGGAAACTACAATCCATACTCTTTCCAATGCAATTGGTATCACTTCATTTGGATTCTCTATGAATACATTATGACTACTTTTCCCGGAACACCTTAGAACACATCACCAAAAGACTTCATCCTCCCTTGAAATTCGACCTTCTTTACTTTAGATTTCCTCTGAAATTCGACTTATATATCCTTGTTCATTGACAAACTTGTGTGTGTTTAAAAATGAATGTATAATGAGATGTATTTATACCCTTTATGTCACTTCATTTTAAAATTAGGGCCGACTTGTAGTTTTTGCTTCAATTCACGTTGTCATCTTCAAAAATTCATTTCTCCTCAATCGTGAGGATCCATGTGATGTGCCACATACCACCGGAAGTGACGTGACTTATACTATCCATCCATGGGTGTTGTACCTTCATGTGTAATTTCCTTCATGTCTATATACTTCGATCAACTGTTGGGTCCAAAAGCCAATGGCTAGGGTTGACATCAATGACTATAACCAATGACTAGGGTTGACAACAATGAAAACAAGCAATCTTCCAACAATTGTTTACTCACGCCTTAAATCAATTATTTGTGGATTGAAAGCCAAGGAAAATTAACCTCATAAATTGGCTTGAAGAATTGGTTTGTTAGTTACGTGGTGTTTGTGTTTAGTGAGAATTCTCATAATTAAGAAATCAATCTTTACAATCATTGAGCTTATTTTTAACATTAGGCGTGAATAAGTCTTTTAGATAATGTTAGACATAGATAATTGCTTCGCCCAATGTGTCGTCATTTGTTGAGGCCTCAACAAATCCCCTTAATTTTTACAAAAATAAATGGGGCCCCATTGAATTTTGGAAAATATTTCCTTCGTTTGGATATGATTTTACCTTACTTTGGTTATTTTCTTTCTTGACTATTTGGTCTTGAGTATTTCTTACGATTGATTATTTTTTGGGTCTATATTTATGGGACAATGATTGGTGATAAAATATTGTTGAAACAAAGTCGGGAACTGATTCCTTTCTTAATCCTAAGGAAATAATTTTCGACGTCATTTGTCTAAGAAAAAGAATGATCTTTCTTCAAAATATTATGAATTGGTTTAACCATGACAACAAAATCAGGAACAAACCTACAGACAAAATTGATAATTCCCATGAAAGCTTGGACTTCTTTCTTGGAGGTGGGGGCAGGAAGGTTTAGAATCACAATGATTTTTTCGGGATCAATGCTTATTCCTGAATCATAAACAATATGACCGAGGATATTTCCCTTTGTGACACCTAAAATAGACTTGGAAGGATTTAAATAAATGCCAAATTTTCTGCAACGCATGAGAACTTTTCTAAGATGACCAAAATGATCCAAAAGGTTCTTTGAATAGATAGTCAAATCACCAAGATAAACTTGGATAATTTTACTAATCAGATCGTCAAAATATATCTGCATAGCTCTTTGAAAGGTGGCACATGCATTAGACAATCCAAAAGTCATACGATCACAAGAAAATGTTCCCCAACATGTAGTAAATGTGGTTTTATATCTATCGGTCCTTTTTACCTTGATTTGATTATATCCATAAAAGAAATCAAGTAAGGACATCATTTGTGACCCTGCAACCTGTTGTAAAATCATTTCCATATCAGGGAGAGGAAAATGATATTTGACACTCGCTTTGTTCAATGCACAAAAATCGACACATAATTCGATCTGACCAGTAGTCTTCCAAATATGAACCAAATTTGAAACCCACTCGGAATACTTAACTGAAAAGATTATACCAACTTTCAATAATTTTTCCAACTCTTTCTTAATAGTAGCTTCGAGTGCAGGTTTAATAGGTCTTAGTTTTTTCCTAATTGGTTTTACCCCTTCCTTGATAGGAATGGCATGTTTTATGAGAGCAGGATCAAAACCACGAAGATCCTCGTATGACCATGCAAAAACATCTTGAAATTCATGGAGTAGTTATGTGAATTTCGCTTTTTCTTTGTCAGAACATTGGGCACCCAGTTTAACAATATTTGGAGATTTGGGTGTTCCAAGGTTCAAGCAAATGGTTTCACCCACTTTCCTTTTCGGTTCCTCTTCCTTATGTGTCTCTTTTTTACTTACATCACTCAATGAAAATGAACTTTCGAGAGGAGTCAATCCTTTAGAAAATTTATCATCTTCAATGGATATGATTTCCTTGGGATTAAATGGTTCATTTTGTATGAAAGAAAAAATGACTTCATCACTTGGGAACACCTGCCATGATTCCACATTATCAGGGATATCAGGAAGATATAGAGATTGGAATGTACAATCAAGTCGTTGAGGTAAAATCTATTGGGAAGGAGATGCTACAAATACCCCTATCCTATCATCCATCGTATTGAGCTCCCTCTTAACATGAATGATGTTAAATGATAATAGGTTTGAAATGAACATCCAAATAGCTTGCGTATAGGGTTTAAGAAACTTATTTCTAGGTGAATAAATCTTATGTACAAGGTTCACAACAAGTTTAGAATCACCAAAGAATGTAAGGTGGTTGCAACCAAGGTTATATGCATTTTCGATGCCTAACAATAAGGCCTCAAACTCGGTGATGTTGTTCATGCAAGAAAATTCTAACCTATAAGAAAAATTGTGGATTTTACCTATAGGAGAATATAGAATAGTGATGGCTCCATTACCTTCATTTGAGAACGATCCATCGAAATGCATGTGCCACATGGCATTGTCAAAATCAATTGGTTCAAGGATAGTGTCATCCTCATCAACAAAGATAGAGTATACTCCCAAATCTTCCTCAAGACAATTTATGTTAGGTTGGGGAACACTCTCTATATATGGTGAAATTATTCCTTCCCTGAGGACTATAATGTTCTTTCCATTCCCAGGGATAAAAATATGTGTTTCGTCAAGCAAAAGTTATCCACCTGTTAAGGCTTGCCAGTCTCTTCCTAAAATTATTGAATAATTGCTTACTAGCATATCAATTACCCAGATATTGAGGGTTGTTCTTATTTCATGATGCACACACATGACTAAGGTTACATATTTGATTTCACCTATAGTTGATTGTTGCAAACTTTTAAAAGAGAGCATGCTTCTAGAATTTTCATTAGTGCACGATAATACAGGCTCTTCCATTATAATTTTTGGCATTACACTTGGACCAGACCTGCCATCAATTAGGCAACAATGAGCTATTTTATCCATAATTTTTACAAAAATATAAAAGGGGGATTTTTTACAGGTTTCCTAAAGTTATTTACACCTATTTTATTTACAATTGAATCCTCTTCTTTTGACTCTTCAAAAAGATTGGCTATGGTAGAAACTTTATCTTCCATAAAATTCTTGAGATGCTTTTGTTGTTCAGGGACGACAACCATGTCAAAAAGAGTAGCATCATCCTTGATATTATCCAATTGGTTAAGGATGGTGTATTTAGAAGAGGGGAGAGGGGAAGAAACTCTTGGACTTTCCAGAGTTTTGACATCTTGTGCACCAACACTTTGCGAAGATAAGATTGGGGAGGAAGAAGTACGAGGAGGATCATATTTACCCTTGTCCATGTAATTTTGATTCCTGGTATTGATTATCATAACAACCTATGGTTCAACCCAATCTAGAACAACGATTGTGGCATTGCTCCTTTTTCCAAATATCTTATCTCTGCCATTTTTCTTAACTTTGCAAGTACTTTCTTCTTCACAGAAGTTACACCAACTGTGAGACATAATGGCTTTGGATGAAAAGTATTTACATTAGGATTCCTAAAAGGCACTGAGGAAGACGAATATGCGATGGGGGCGGGAAAAGAACCACTTTGCTTTCATTCATAGGCTATCATCCTATTGTTCATATCTTGCACGAGTTGTAGGAGGGAAGAAATATTTGTTTGCTTGATCGAGTCCCCTTTAGGGAGACCCGTTCTTTCGAGTTTCCCTCATATTATAGACAAGTGTGAAGAGAGGACCCAATATTGTCAATATCCTTTTCTTCAAGTCTATGACGATAAGGGGAAGGTAGATCATTATAATAATGCATGAAAGAGGCTTGGTTTTGGGGGCGAATTAATTCAGGGATTTGATTGTATAATTTGGTGAAGTGAAGGTTAAAAGACTTAATGGTTTCAGCATATTTATAGGAAATGTTGTTGTATTCCCTTAACTTCTCAACTGGATTCTTGGACTATCCATAAGTGGAATTGAACCAATAAACCAATTCTTCCCATGTGGAAAGATTTTTGGGAGGGAGATCAAAGAAAAATGCCGCAAATTTCCCTTCAAGGGAGTTGACAAATAGACACATGCAAGTGTCATTGTCGTTAGCCCCGATGTTATGAAAAGAATTATAAAATGCTACTAGGTTTTCATTTGTAGTCACAATATTATTCCCTGAGAACTTAGGTAGATACTCCTTAAACTTCGGTAATGGATAAGTAGTATGTGCCAGATTCAAGGGAGAAGATACGTGCCATGGGGTGATCAAAGAATCTTCTTCGAATTAGAAAATCCCGTATTTATTTATCACTTTATTTGGATTGGTAGTGGATTGGACATGGACTTGATGACTTTATTGTTGGCAGCCAATTCAATTTTTTCAATTGCCCTCAAAGCTGCCTACACCTATGTCTCTTGAACTTCAAATTTCTGTCGCATTTTGCAAACAGAAGACATTTTTATTTCATGCGACATTTGCAATTGGTTTCGATTTATATTTTTTCACGACTAAAAGCGTGAAAAATCCCCCATCGTTATGTGGACTGTCATGATATGCCCATTGATATTCTGATTGGTACTTACCTTTGGTTTATTTTTAGAATTATGTCCATTTCCCTATTATGAATCTGATTGCGCAACTTGATTTTTATTTAATTGATAAAGCTTTGAGCATGTTGATTGATGAATATAGGGGTCTTGGTGAATTAAAGGTTTTTATATGGTGTGATCCTCATTAATATAAGCTCTTGACTTATCTATTTTATGAAGTCTCTTGTCGCAATGTTTATAAAATTTGATTATGCAAAGAGCGCATGGGTCACATATGAGGTTGATTTCATATTGAATGGCAATAGTTTGATTATACACATGGCGCGTTGGTGAAACATTTGGATTTTACGTTGGTTTTGATTATACACTTGGCACATTGATATAGTATATGGTTTTGGTTTTACATTGATTAATGGCACGTTGATATGACTATCCACCGCTCGAAATTTCGGTTTGGCTGATTAGTATGGTTTAAATGATATGATGAGTGATTGAACAACATTGTACTGTGCCATTAATGTTGTGCATGGCGGTGAACTAACCCACCACCTTCGCACGTGCATATTGATTTGCCTCCCCTTTGAACGCTTGAAGTTGTTAGTCCTATCGATTTTTACTCCTGTGTATTGTTGTGTTCAATCCAAACCCTACCATGCACCCGCACCATGGCTCCAGTCGTGAGGGTTGAACCCAATGGCAGGCAGGATTTGTTAATATTTGATGGTGCTTACAGTGACCTGGAATAATTCAGATGGCTCCCGTTCATACGAAAGTTTGATGGTTATAACCCTAGCATGGCTCGGCAATTTGCATTAACCTTTGATGGCTGCCGAGCCAAGGTTGGGGATGTGAAGTTGGAAATTGATGAGCAATTTCTCAGTCTAGCTACCGGTATGCCTGCTGTCGGACAGAGATGGTCGAAAAATTGTAAAGTGGAGAATGTCCCATGGACATTTCTCTTCCAGTCACGAAGAGTGAGCTCCTGTGACAAAGGTTTGCTAGAAAATATGCTAAAGCAGCGATGGCACGACTTGCTGATGGTAACCAAGCAATTCATTACTTGCGAGGGTCGATATGGTTTCGTGTTCTTATATCACCTTAGGCTACTCATGGTTTTCATAGGGTATGAGCTTAACATGCCTTACTACTTGCACAAGAGTCTGTTTAAAATGTCCAAAAGGTACAAACAAAACCAGTCCGATACCAGTCTTTTTCATTTTGGGTTGATTAAAATGCTTGTAGTTTGTAAGTTGGGGTTACACTATGACTGTTGGAATGATTTTATTCAACGCAATAAGTTTGAGGACTCAAGCCCACCACAGGTTGACAAACCTGTGGTGAGCGAGAGCAAGTTAGTACCCCCTGTCCCTTACAGTGCGCTATTGCCTAAACCCCTACCCGAGCCACCTATTAACCTACCTAATTCTGTCACCACAGATGTGGAAAATGCTAAACCCATGGCTAAAAGGCCTAAAGCCAAACCTAATGCCAATTCTAAAGGCAAGAAGAACGCTCGATTAATATCTCGCATGGAAAGAAACAAACCTAAAATCCCTGTCAACCTTGACCCTATTATGGTAAGTGAAGACTCTGACTCAGAGATTGAACGCTACCTAGCAAACGAGTATCCCTATTCTGAAGGCCTATGTGATAAACCCGCATACGATTTTGTGAAGAATCTACCACCTTGTTTGCTAAACGATCCAAATTATCCCAGCATTAAAATGCCCTGTGAAACCCCTGGTGACTCGTCAAAACCCCCTCCTGTTCTATCTCAACCAGCAGCTCCACCATGTGATCAGTGTGGCGT
>ML777572.1:1211445-1228704 GCA_009831015.1 Picea engelmannii
AATAATTATATTTAGTTTTAGTTTAATTAGTAGTTTGTTTTGATTAGATTTGTGAGTTAGTTAGTTTGTTTCAGTTAATTTTAGTTTGTTTTATTAGTTTTATTTAGTTTAGTTTGTTTAGATTACTTAGCTCAGATCAATTCTCTCTTTGGTTTTCATAGGAGACCTTAGAGCGGCCAACAAAGCTGTTAAACTTGTCAGGGTGGTCCATTCCAAACGGCTTGGGTTATTTAGACAACCCCGGACCGGTTCCACTCTCCCAGTTGACGGACAGTCAATTTCGCCTGTCAACATGTATATACTACCAATTACTGATGAAGCATAAGGTTGGGAGGAGGAGGAACCTCCGATTCCACTACCACTACCTGCATATGTCATATTGAAGGTCATAGGTATAGGCGATGAAGGTGAACTCGCAGAATCAGACAAAGTTCTCCTCAGAGAAGTTTCTTGGTTTGACAGAACAATTTTCCTCCTTCCTATTTCAAAAATAGGATTAGTTTCAGGGGGCCATCCTCTTCTTCGAGAGAGATGCGAGGATTTAAAGAAAAACAAGGATTTAGGAAGAGAGAGGTTACTGTTGATTTCTGGGCTGCCTTTTCCTAGCTTCCCAATGTTCACAGATACTTATATCTCTTTCAATTACTTCCCAAGAGCGTTCAAGTTCAACATGAGTACTAACAGTTTCTAAAATAGTGTTGAATCAGGTCAAAGCAATGCTAGTTTGGTCGTTAATACCGTTTCCAATATTGGGTTGTCTTCTAATAGGTACTATCATGGAAAAAACTAGTCAAGGAGTATTTAGACAAAACAATTTTTTTTTGAAGATAATCATGAATACAATTAATCAGAGAGATATGGAAGATATCCCTGGTATGGACACAAACTAAATGTTGAGGAAAAGGTATGGAAAAATTACTCAAGAATTTTCAGATATTAATGGGTTAATACAAGATAGTTGGGAGTGTTACCTAGGGTTTAAGCCTCAAAGACAATTGATTAATCCACAAGTATTAAGTACAAAGGATCAAGGCTGGTTTTATGTGTTAAATATAACAATGTAAAATAACTAAACTTAAACAAAGTTATATGAATGTTTACAGAAATTATACAAATGTGTACATGGAGATAAAAGAAAAAGAATGAACCAGATCATTAAAACACATGTGTGAGACTGAAACAATAATCTGATTTTTCATTTTGAGATACAAAATTGAGTTCTCTCTACAAAACCTTGCGAGGGTAGGGACCAAAATCAAATTTAGAATCCTTTGATGGGAAACATACAAAAATACTATGTCAACAAGAAGAAATTTGTAGCTAAAAATCTAGATCAACTTGCCACAAAATGTTGTCACTTGACTCTGCAAGATATTTTTTATTAATCATGAATTTCAATTCATGTATAAACAAAAATACACAGACTGCCAAAGATAAATAATACACCTTTAAAACAAGTTGTTGAAATATGTGATTCATTTTTTGAATCATGTCGCCTTCAATAAGACCCTATTGTCATCAAGAGGATTAATCTTTCTAGTAAGCTCATAATGAATGAAAGTTGAAAGTATCTCACTAGTATAGAGAAAAACTTATGGTTGTAGTTCTCCTTCTATTCTCCCCCTTTGTCTCTTCATATTTTTGAGAATTAATTCCTTCTCAATAAGTTAGGGTAGTTCAACTACCTTTCTTTAGTTAAGTCAAATTAGCTTAACTAATTAGTTGAGACAAGTAATAATAATTTATATAAATAAAGGTCCTAATTAATAATAACTAAATAGGTGGGACCCCTTGTGACTCCCAATTATTTCTTTTAATAATAATCAAACAATAAAATATAAAAATCAATCATTTGATTCCAAATACACCCTCCTTGTAACTCATGTTTTCATAATTATGATCATATATTTTAAATATCAAAAAAATATAATATGACCATATCCAAAAGTATCATATCCATACTGTCCCAAAAAGACTGCCTAGATATATGCTTTCTGTCCAAAACTTTTTCAAAGTAAAAATATTGTCTTTAACATAAAAAATAACATTAGCCAATGTAAAAAACCATATTTACTGTGAGAGGCATTTGGCCTCTTTTCACTGCTTCTTTTGAATTTTCTGTGGTAGCCTTTAGCTAGTTGGAGCCTTGAGGATGAACTACATTGATAACATCAGAACAATCATCCTTAAGATGAAGGTGAGAAGAAACAGATTTGGAACATTCTTTGGATGAGATGGAGTGAGTGGATATTCCTTTTCCCTTGTCCTGCACATGCTCTAGGACATCTATTTTTAATATTTTACTGGCATGTGATGACTGCACGGGTGAGACAACATGATCAACTTGGGAAATTTGATTCTTTGGTGGTGGAGGGGGTAATGGAAAAGAATCAATAGGCCAACCATGATGACGAACAAGAGGATGGTGGACAATCTCTTGCCAACCATCATTGGCGGGCGGTTCTGGTCGTATTGATACATGAGAGGGGACTGCGATGCCAGAAAAGTTTTGATGTGCTTGGAAGGGCGGTCTTTCAGGTAGGGGCTAGAGGATCCATTGGTATACTAGGTTGAAGAACTAGATTGGAAAATATGGTTCAATTCCTGGGGGTCAACATCAAAATGTATGGAGAATCGAGGTCTTCTATGACCCTTCTGTCAATTTCCCCAACCTCTTTTACCTCTACCATTACTTCTTCTGCTAAAAAAAGATCATCCTGAAGCAATGTTCCAATTAGTTATGAAAACTCTTGACAGTCCATGCATCAACCCTACCTAAATAAAATCAAAGGTTGGCTCTATCATCCTCAGAAAAAGAAGATGCAATCAATCCATTCATCATATTACTCAAACAAATAATCAATTGTTGTTGAACAAGGAATGATAGGGTTATTGGGAAGATTAAGGGTTGGTAATGACCGAAAAGTGGTAGCATGGATGGGGACCACCAACAGATACTGTTCAAGCAACATAGATGCAACTTCCATATCAAAAAAATACTTTCATTTCCAATTTAAACACCAATCACTTCCTTCTCCTTTTTATTATTTATTTTGAAATGTCATTTACAATAACAAAACAGGGAATTAAAATGAATCGAGGAATATGGTGGGATTGTAAGGAGAGAAAAATGGTATAATGAATGGGAAATGAAATGGACATTGTTCCATTAAATAAAATAACTTTTTTTCTTTTAAAATAACATACCCTTAATTTCCAATTTTTTTTTAAACTGTAGGCAATCTCAAAGTTAAAGCCACAACAACTTCTATATAAAACCCCAAGAAAAACTCCAAGACTGTCAAGCTCAACCAGTCAATTCCTATCTTTCTTTTTCGAACGCCATCATAACTTATACACAAACTGCCCATAATTCCAACTATCAACGATCATATACATAGCGCTTAGAGAAGACATGAGGAGGCCGAGAAAAACAACATGCCATTGAAACTTAACATTTACATCGACCAATTTCAATTGCTGCACAATGGACTGGTTCAAAACCCTTTATTCTAAAAATCAACTGACTCCAAACATCACCGAGCCAAAACAACTAAAACGAATTTCTTCCCATTGTACAATTTACTTGTTTTATTTGCAGAGTTCTTTTCGTATCATGGAATATCAAAATAATTATTTTCCATTAATTAAAATAGACCATGTCAAGCGTATAAAAATGTCAACAAATATTCAACATACAGGGCTGGTATCTATTTCCAGTATTTGCTATGTGACAGGCTGGGTTAAAAAACTTGGCATTCTTTTTATTTTATTCACTATACAATCTTCAAAACACTAGAACTCCTGTAGGTAATCAACCAATGGACCAAGGAGATATGCAAGAATCAAATATCTCAATTGTCAGGTCAACATATAACCCATTCAAAACCCGAGTTCAAGTTTACAACAACCATGAAAAGGGAGAACAATGTCTGAACAACTAAGTGGGTAATACAACTTGGAAAGCTGGGTTTGTAACATGAAACCAAAATATCCAACAAGGTTTGACACAGTAGCTTCCAAGGTGGCCGTGAGGTAAAACCCAACTTTGCATTCATTCAAACTATGGAATGGAGTCTCGTTAGGACTACAACTCTCTCGTGAATGGAGTAGGAGGTAAGAATAACCACAAATTGAACCCAAAACCTGAATGTCCCTTTTGTTTACCATAAAAACCCTCCATAATTCTATCTCAAGACATGGGTGATAACAAACAAAAATTGCCATAACTCTATCAACAACAAGGAGCAATAATAACCAGTCATCCACCCTGATGCAACCATAACCAAATACTTTCACATGAAGGAGCACTAAAACAAATTCCAATTTTCAATATTCAAAACACGAACCAATATCATTTGAATAGACATAATACACATCCAACCACCATATCTTTTAGAAATAAATCACTCTGCATACAAATTCTAAGAGCCAACATAGAGATTCTATCTAGAGCAAGGCTAGAATGAGGAATGGAAGGGCGAGAGTCACCATACATGTGAGGAAAGCGCCGAAACGAATCAAAGACCATCACTATTCTCCAATGATCGAGTGAAACATAGGAAAACTAACCAGAGCAACCAAATGTGCGACAAGGTGAGAGTGGTGAGCTCGAGGTGGGGGTAAGAACGACGTGTACTAAATGCACGTCACTTATCCACCCACTCATTAATTTCCATCAACCATATCTAGGGTGTAATACATCCAAAACTTCGTCATTTGCATTAATCAACCATATTCAAAAATCAACATGTCACTTCCACTTTGCAAGATTGAAACGAAAACCCTCTTATCCATAGTTTTTATACCAACATCAATTATATAATATTTCCCATTATTGTAACAAGTTCCACTTTGCAAGGATTATTTTACCTCAAACAATTGCATAAACCATAAATATTGTCCACATAATATAACCAATGCCATGAATGTAATATACCATGAATGCAACATGTTATAACCAAAGTGAGTGTGAGTTGAAATCCAATTTTTAACCATATGCCAAAACATATGTATAGTAGTTATAACCCAGTGCTTGTCACTTTATTTTGACTTTTAAATTACCAACCCTTATTATCATTGATTGCATGAGAGAATTTGTTTGAATTCTTGTGTTTTCTCAACTGTAATATTCTTTGTAAATTTTTCATGAGTGCAATTCAGAGAAGCATTCATTTTTCACCATGATCTATAAGGGGGTCCCACCTATCTCGTATATTATTAAGTATATGTATATAAATAAATAAGCATTCCAGCGCATTTGCGGGAAGGGGTATTACGTTGCACCTATGGGCGTCAACAATGTGTAGTTGTTTTAACTGTTATCAGGTTGTATGAATTATTTCTATAGCTTGGTAGCTTACTCTTATCTCATGTTAATTTTATGCTATTCTTCTTCCTTATGATTGGGATACTATGAACTAATTCTATATCCTAGTTAGGATAGTACAGATTTAGACTAGAGATACATTAGTTCTTTTTGTTTTCTGCATAGTGGCTTAGAAGAGCTTCAAGGAAAGTCTCCTTTCAAGGAGAAAATCCCCCTTATTGGCATCCATGCCCACATATCGGTGAGGATCACCATCCGAAACAAGTATAGGCCTAATTGGGGCCTTGATCAAGTGTTTTCTCAAATTTTTTTCAGGGAATGTTTCCAGGCACCAACATGTTGGTGCTAGAAGGAGGGAAGACTAAAAAGATGCCACTGTGGAGCTATTCACTTTAATGTTTTTAATTTTTTATGGATCCTTCCCAAACTCCTATTCAGATATGTGTTTTTGGATGATTATCATGTAGCATTCCATTAAATATAGTTAAAGTCTTGTTGAAAACTAAGTTTGATGGTGAGAGTGAAACTACTGCATTTGAACATGATTTTTAATTTATTATAAATTTTATTTCTCATAATATTCTTCAAGAAGGTGTCATGTGCAAATTATTCACTTTGACTTTCGAAGGTTGAGTTAATAAGTGGTGTGAAAAATTTCTGACCACATCTATTCATTAATTGAAACAATTTATAGATGGGTTTTTATTTTCTTTTAAGAATTTTGACTATGACAAATTACGCAAGGAATTGAATGATCTTACGATGAAATAAGATGAATCATTAGAATAATATTCTACTAGGTTTATACATATTTGTTGTAGTTTTTCTTTAAATTATGTTCCTTCTATTACTTACTGGTTTCAACATGTTATTTCTCTTTCTAATGAACATGATCCCCTAATCATTAATCAATATGAATCATGCATTCATACTCATTTACATGTTGATTTAGATTGCATGAAAATCCCAAGGATTTGGAAGTTGTAGCATAACAACATTGTGTGACAACTTTATGCACTTTGATAGATGTGGATTCATAGGAATATGATAATTTAGAAGATGTAAACGTGACTTCTGAGAGTTCTTGTATGTTAGCATCTTCTTTAAATGAGGAATAAAGTTTGAGTAGAGATGAATAAAATCATGACATTCTAGAAGATACTACAACTACCTCATGAATGAAAGAGCGAATCTAAATTTTTTTTTCATAATATGGAACAATCTTCTCATAGGTTGGCTGAAGATATTCAAGACCAATTTCTTGGGGATTCCATCATTGACTATTCTACTGATTCTCCATAAAAAATAATTCTTGAATCTTCTCATTTTGAAAAGTCTTGTGATTTGCTCTCACCTTTACCTGTTTACAATGAAAATAATTAAGTTTTGGATAACATTTTGTGTTCAAATATTTTAATAGAGCATACCATGGATATTGATCAGTATATTCTAGGAGAAGAAGCGAATACACAATGTTCAACATTGAAATCAAACATGAATATCCTAATAGAAGAAAAATTTCCCTTCAAAAAGGATGCTTTTTCAAGAGGTGCTTTTCATTTTCTTTCATCTTCCACTTATTATTCGTTTTTACCTTGATATATTCAATGATTGTACTTCTCACAGAACCATTTCAAATCCTTAGGAATTTCATTCTGCATGGATAGACTCTAATAAGGTGCAAGATGGTAATAACTTATATCTAGAGGATGAAAAGAATGAAACTTCTTTCCATGAATATTTTGATAGTATGCCTTGTCTATATTCTAGATGGGAAGAAGAAGCAAGATTATTTATCAAAGTATCTTATATTGATTCAACTACATTTATGATCAGTGGACAATCTTGTTGTTTAAGTAATCAACTAGGTGATATTCAAAGCTTTGATGAAATAAATGATGTTAATGGATTCCATCCTATTAATAACAATTTTTTTTACACAATGGAGGATAGCTCATTCACATTATTTGATCTTGTTAACTCATTACAAGTTGGTTATTTAAAATACGAGTTCAGGGAGACTTGTCAAAAAAATGAGACACTTTGGTTTCAACCGATGGTTATGTGAGGTTCTCATGATCTTGCTATGATCTCCGAAACAAATCATGCCAATATTCTTCCACAATATATTCTTCATATAAATTTTACACATGATCCTAACTCATCTATAGATTCCTTCTGATATTTAACATTAGTCATTGTATATATCATGATAAAACAAAAGAATGGTTATAGGAATCTTTCCGTGCAAGGTTCCCTGCCAATAATAATGTTCTTATCTTGCACATGATAGATAGAGGTCTAGTTATTTTAATTTTTTCTTCCTGTAGTTTATTGTTACTCTATTACTAATTTGTGTTGTAAATTTGATTTCAGGTTTGAAGTTACATGAATGGCTACATTGGTAGTTTGATTTCACATAGTTTCTAATAATCAATGTAGTTTAGAATAGGTTTAGAAGTACAATAATTAGTTTAGTTTTGGTTTGCTTATTTCACACGTAGATTAACTCTCTTTTGTTCACTCCAATAATGCAGTTATGAAATGATATGTCAATGTCAAGCTGGATACAAGCCATCATCAAGATGCATTCATGGTATTTTACTTTAACTTTCTTCTCTCATGGTTATTAATCATCTAGCTCATGATTACATTCGTTAAACATTTATTTTCAAGTCTTATATTTAACTTATGATTTTCAGTTAACAATTATAAGGACTTAGATGTAAAAATTTTAGTGAGATCAATTTTCTAAGATTGTGAAGCAAGAATATTTTAAAAGAGAAAAATGAGAAGAATTTGATCTTTTGTTACACATCACTTTTTATTATTTTAATATCATTTCACGTGTAACTTTATTAATTTGGCTCTCATGTTTTAAAATTGATGTCATAACTATGCATTTAGTTTAGGTTTGTTCAATTTTTATTTTAGATTCCTTTTTGTTGTTTGGTTTTAATAAAAAGGTTTGATTAGCTAAACATCTCATGCATTGGTAAAATAAATTTCTACCTATCACAATCATAATTTCAAGGAAAATAAAATATTTATATGAAAGACATTGGATGGATCTAATAGGGACAAGAGCTCAAAATTAATATTCATCTTATCCCTCTAAATCTAATTCTTCTTTTCTATTTTGATTTGTGATATTTGTTTACACATTTTTCCTTGTTGGGATCTTGGTATATTTAGGGCTTATCTTGATTTGACAATATGTTTAGATAGTTTTTTAAAAACGTTTTTGTACTTTTCTATATTTTTGTTTTTCTTTCCCCATGGTTTCAAGTTTGCTTGATTGTTATGATTTTTCCATTGTAGATTGGGCATTTCCAAGTTTTTTATTTGAT
The DNA here is from genome assembly GCA_009831015.1 of Picea engelmannii. Taxonomy (NCBI): domain Eukaryota; kingdom Viridiplantae; phylum Streptophyta; class Pinopsida; order Pinales; family Pinaceae; genus Picea; species Picea engelmannii. The sequence continues at coordinate 1,220,125 of ML777572.1, forward strand.
TTTTGCTTGTAATTTTGAAAGGGGTTATAATCCTCAACAAAAAAATGATAGCATCTGGGTCGTGCTTAAATTCCTATTTACAATTGAAATCATTACACTTAATAATATGTACAAAGTTCTATGACTTATAAGTACAATTTATGTATTTGTCGTGGAACTCCTATGTTAACATGAATTTCCATATTTATAACAATGGCACATTTACACTTTGGGTTTCTTACATGTTTCTTCTTCTATGCCCCATTCACTTCACATTAAATAGCTTATACCCAAAATGATTGATGGAAGGACATCCTTATGCTAAATTTTGGAAGTGAGTAGACTACCAAGAAAATATAAATAACTCTCGTATCACCCCACTTTCCTAAACAACTAATTGCACATGCAACAACCACACACACACACAAATCATTAAGGGTGTAACACAATGAAAAGGAATTTGGAAGCACTATATAGTGTGGGAAGTACAAGTAAACCCGTTGGGGATATGGAAGCTCGTTGACAACAGGTCAATACTTATATTATACTAAGGAACCTTCGTCAGTGCTATGGATACTCGTGGGAAATGAAGCAATGTCAGGTTAAAGAGAGATGAGGAACACACATAGGTAATTGTTGATGGTACTGAGAGGGGGGTGAATCGGTATCATGTACAATTTAAAAAAAAATTGAACTTATACTTCAACTAGATTATATATTCAATTATATCCAATGAGAAATGAACAATAGTAGAAGAGTTACACCAATACACCACAATACACCATGCATAATATATGATAAATAACCAATAGTTATTGTTCAAGGGAAGTAATGACTTCCAAAGGTAGCTACAACTTCCAAATATAAAGGGAGGGATAAACCTCCAAAAGGAAGATACAATCCTCCAATATCAAGAGAGGGTTGACCTCTTCATCCTTGTCCCTTCCTTCCACCCAAGAATATATGAGAGATAATAAAAATTTACATTAAATTATCATCATCAACCAACCATCACATAGAACCTAATAATGCTTCCTTAGAGTTCTTAAACTTCTACAATTCTTCACTTCTTAGAATGCGATGATCCTGTAGATAATATAACTCAATTTATTCTCTGAAACTCCTCCAAGTTTCACTCCTTGAATCCTCCCAGAAAACGAGTTATAAAGAAAATGATAGACCTTATTCAATTCTAGTTTATTCAAGAGAGCGAACTTGTACATCATGCCCCACTCAATATTTAACATAAGATTCCGAAATTTGTACACAAGAAACTATAGCCTGTATTCTTTCCAATGCAATTGGTCTCACTTCATTTGGATTATCTATGAAGACGTTATGATTGTTTTATCCAGAACACCTTAGAACACATCACCAAAAGTCTTCATCCTCCCATGAAATTCGACCTTCTTTACTTCATATTTCCTCTGAAATTTGAGTTATATCTCCTTGTTCATTAAAAAACCTGTGTGTTTTAAAAAATGAATGTATAATGAGATGTATTTATACACTTTATGTCACTTCCTTTTAACATTAGGGATGACATGTAGTTTCTGCTTCAATTCACATTGTCATGTTCAAAACTTCATTTCTCCTCAATCATGAGGATCCACGTGACGTGCCACATACCATCGAAAGAGGCATGGCTTATACTATCCATCCATGGGTGTTGTACCTGCATGTGTAAATTCCTTCATGTCTATCTACTTCGATCAACGGTTGGGTCCAAAAGCCAATGGCTAGGGTTGAAATCAATGACTAGGCTTAACATCAATGACAACAAGCAATATTCCAACAATCTCCCTCTTTGTCATTGATGGAAACACTCATGCTCCCACTGTCATCATGATACCAATTTATCTCCCCCTTTGACATCAATGGAAAAGGGTGGGGTTTCTCCCCCCGAGTTCAATGGCATAAGGTGACCTTCTTCTTTGGGGTTGCTCCCCCTGAACATGTGGCACTCAATAATACTTCATACTTATTTTTGGTCTTTGGGACTTTTTGTTCCTTAGAATAATTTTGTGTGGCTTCTTTCTTCTCTCTCTTCTTCATGTCTAGGATGCATATGTTGTTCGGTCTTCTTGTTGCAGTTGCAACCAATCTTCCTGAGTTCTTTTCTCTAATTTTACATTTTCGGGAGTCAAACGTAAGAGTGTATCCTTGATCACATATTTTGCTGACACTGAGAATATTATGCTTAAAATATTTAACCAATATGACTTTTCCTTCTTTTACATTTTCACTTCCAAGCTTTACAGTTCCTTTTCCAAGTATTTTGGTAGATGAGTCATCTCCAAATGAAACATTTCCACCCTTTTTCTTCAAGCTACCAATTTTTCTTTGATCTCCGGTCATATGATATGAGCACCCACTGTCTATGAACCATTCATATTCTTCTTTGCATTCTTTAGAGACCAATGTTATTCAACAGTTTTCATTGTGTGGAATTTATTTCCTTTTCCATGCTGTAGTTGGTATAGGGACATTTGGCATAGGATTATGTTCCTTCATCTCTCTGCAATCTCGTGCTTTGTGACCAAGATTATTGCACTTGTAGCATACAATATTTTGATCCATTAATGGGTCAAATGGATTTTAATTTTTGTTGACATGTCTGCGAACATTTCCATATCTACTATTTGCACCATTCATGTATCGTGCGTAGTTATTCCTTTCATTGATTCTACAATTGATTGCCTTGTGTCCAAAATTTCCACAAGTATAAAAATGTCCAAGAAAGAAATTTTGATACCTGGGTGTAACGTCCCCAGCCACCAACAGGCCAAGAAACATTACCAACACAACCTTAACTTAGTCTTTAAAGCTCTGATACCAATTTGTAATGTCCCCGACCATCAACCCCAATGTTGGGAAATGCTACTACATGGAACATTCCCATAAATTTATATATAACATGCATATTAAATCAAATTAACTCATTTAACATAGAGTTACTGCCATCATACAGACTTAAAAAAAAATAACAATAAATATCATTGCAACAAAATACATGATAATATTACAATCATCACAGACATGCATTTTAATTGAAATTAAACACATAGTGATACTTATCTTTGAAACTGTAGTAACTCCACCAATTACGTGCATACCTTCCATGAACCTCCCATCCTTAGACCACATTTATCATGACGCTCAGCAGTGGGTCACCCCCGAGCTGGGACTAAGCTCCACCCAAGGCAAGTGAATCCTAGACTAAGTTGAGGTTACAAGAAAACTGCATAGTGCAACCGAAAGGATTCTCTCTAGGAGCCTTCTTACGCCCACTACTCACAGACTCTCATTCCCCACATGCATGTTCTACACGGGAGTATAAAACTTCACAAGAAAATTCCATTGGTGCTTCACCTCCCTCTCTAGGTCTCGACAACAGGTTGTTTCAAGAATTCTCAGAGCTCAGTAGCTGGTGTTGGACTCTCTCTGGGAGAAAACCACTTCCCAGAAGATTTTCTCACCTGGAGAGAGATGCTCACAGGTCTGAAAACCTGCCTCTTCTACCACGGGAATGACAACCCGCTTCTTCAACACACTCCTCAACTCAACTCCAGCTAGGTGAGGACAACAACAACAGTTCAACACTCCTTCCCACAGGGATGAAAATAGCAACAACATATGGGCATAGCACCACAGGCGACAACAACCCACGCTAAAAAATGACACGGCTAAGGCGATTACCCAGGTGTCAGGTTCTTTAGAAGACAAAAAACGACTCACAAATTACCAGTTTTAGGATGCGTGACTATGCAGAGGTCGAATAGGTTAGATGGTGGATCAGACCATGGGTTTTTCCCACTGGTTTTCAAGGTGCGCAACTAGAGAAAAAAACGCATAGGTCAATTCTCCTGGTTTCGCATTTCAACTGTGGATAGAAGAATGGACAGGAATAACCACTAACTCAGATGGAGGATGGAAGAATGAATCACAGGTTACTCGTTCCAAGGTTCCTGGTGGATGTCCCCATTCACAGTTGGACAGTGGTTAGAGAATCGCCAGACTCCACAGAACGAATCCCCAACATGGCTCAACTCATCAGATTTTAATGCATGCGCCCAGGTTGACACTTGTCTTCCTGGAGCTGCATGCACTGCATTTGCATTCGTTCCCCTTTCCTAGGAACTTAGGACAAGACTCATCAATTGTCCACCTTAGACTTTAGGAAATAATAATAAATTATTATCCCCTTTAGAGGTAAGCCCCATAGCTTAGCCCCTAGGCCCACACACTTAGCCTCCTCCCTTACCCAACCTTGTGGAAGCTTATTCTCCCATCACTCTTTCTTCGTGGTCAGTTTGCATGCAATGATGTTTATATTTTATTAATGATCTGCATAGTTACATATACAAAATCAATTTCCTGGCCTTTAACACCTAAGATCTCTGGCTTAGTAACACATAATCCCACCAGCTTATCAACACTCATCTCACCAGCCTACAAAACATGTTTACAATTTATAAATACAATTGGGGCTCGTTCTTGGGGATATTACACTGGGAGTAAGTGATATTCTTTGTGGTGTAGTCCATCTGGGTTCACGGTCTATTCTTCTGTAGTTTCCTTCATAATGATTTATTTCATACCCGATGGGAGAGGATCTTATTGATGTCTCATTCCTTATGAATTCTAGTCTTCTATATTGTTGTTCAACTTTGTCTGGAGTGTTGGTTTCATCCTTTTCATCTTCCTTCTCTTGTTTTGTTGTCTTCAAACTATCATTGTATCCTAGTCATGTCTTGTCGTTTAGAGATCTTTGACTGCTAAGGATATCATCTAATTTTTCAGTGCTTTTTTCGAACTTCTTCAACTTTTCTATTGTCAATAGTAGCTCCCCTTTTGTGTGATCTAATTATGCTTTCAATTTCTCATAATCTTCTAATTGTTCCTTCAAGATACCAATGGTCTTTTCAAGCCTGTAATTCTCTTCTTCACAACTACTGAATTCACATTTTAGTATTATGTTTGTGTTTCTAAGCTTGTTATTTTCAGTTTCAACATGCTTCAACTTTTCAAGATTCTCATCTTCTTGTTCACTCTCTACATTGTCTTTGTATCCCCAAAAGGAATCAAGGTTGGTTTCTTCATCTGAATCTTCTTCGGAAATGATTTCTTCTTTTTTAGAACTCTTGTGATCATCATCCTGGGTTTCTTGGGTTATGAAGAGAACTTATCCTCCATCATTATCTTCTTCATCACTCTCATATGAGGATATGTCATCATCCTTGGAGTAGAATATCTTTTTATTGTTGAGACTTTTCTTTTTATAGTAGCAGTTTTCAACAATATGTCCTATTCTACAATAGTTATAACATTTGAGAGGAGACTTACCTTTGTATCTTCCAGTTCCCTTTTGGCACCTTCTTATGAAATTTGCTATTTCTTCATCAAGGTTTTTATCCTTGTCTTTTGTTTTCTTTGTGGCTTTAAAGGATTCTTCATTGTTAGGCTGGTCACTTTCTATACCTATTCTCATTTCATATGCTATAAGAGACCCATGTAATTCATCCATTGTCATTTTGGTCAAGTCCCTAGTTTCTTCAATGGAAGATAACTTAGCATCATACTTCAAGAGAAGTGATCTCAACACTTTTTGTAGAACTAAGGATTCATTGAGCTCTTCAACTAATCCTCTGATATCATTAACAAATTTATCAAATCTAAGAAAACAGGTTGCAATATCTTCCTTTTCATCCATCTTCAAATTTTTCTCTATGTCATTGAAGGTTGACCTACTTAAATTTTGGATCACCTTCATAGATACTCTTGAGTTTGTCCCATACCTATTTAGCAGTATTGCATCCCATCACTTTGCTGGAAATGGTTGTGCCAATGCTCCTAGAATAACATGTCTGGATTTTGAATTACAACTCATAAGCTTCTTCTCATTTGGATCAGTTGGAGCATTCTTTGGGATTTCATATCCATTTACAACTGAGTACCAAATGTCTACTCCCAAATATGTTAGGTAAGTTTTCACTCTATCACTCCAATATGCATAATTTCTTCCATCAAATTGATGAATCCCATTTGGAATGCACTCATGGTCATCCATCTCTGCTCAGGATTTTCCTTCCATTGGTTAAACTGTTATGAAGGAAACTGACTCTAATACCAATTGATGCTACTAAAAGGGGGGTGAATCAATATCATGTACAATTTAAAAAAAAAAATCAACTTATACTTCAACCAGATTATATATTCAATTATATCCAATGAACAATGAACAATAGTATAAGAGTTACACCAATACACCAAAATACACCATGCACAATATATGAGAAATAACTAATAGTCATTGTTCAAGGGAAGTAATGACTTCCAAAGGTAGCTACAACTTCCAAATATAAAGGGAGGGATAAACCTCCAAAATGAAGATACAATCATTCAATATCAAGAGAGGGTTGACATCTCCATCCTTGTCCCTTCCTTCCACCCAAGAATATATGAGAGATAATAAAACTTTACATTATATTATCACTATCAACCAACCATCACACATGACCGGATAATGCTTCCTGAGACTTCTTCAACTTATGCAATTATTCACTTCTTAGAATACTCTGATCCTATAGATAATATAACTCAATGTATTCTCTAAAACTCCTTCAATTTTCACTCCTTGAATCCTCCCATAAAAGGAGTCATAGAGAAAATGGTAGACCTTATTCAATTTTGGTTTATTCAGGAGAGAGAACTTGTACAACATGCCCCATGCTCAATATTTAACTTAAGATTATGAAATTCATACACATGAAACTACAACCTATACTCTTTCCAATGCAATTGGTATCCCTTCATTTGGATTCTCTATGAATACGTTATGACTGCTTTTCCTGGAACACCTTAGAACACATCACCAAAATACTTCATCCTCCCTTGAAATTCGACCTTCTTTACTTTAGATTTTCTCTGAAATTCGACTTATATATCCTTGTTCATTAACAAACTTGTGTGTGTTTAAAAATGAATGTATACTGAGATGTATTTATACCCTTTATGTCACTTCCTTTTAACATTAGGTCCAACATGTAGTTTTTGCTTCAATTCACATTGTCATCTTCAAAAATTCATTTCTCCTCAATCATGAGGATCGACGTGATGTGCCGCATACCACCGGAAGCGACATGACTTATACTATCCATCCATTGGTGTTGTACCTTCATGTGTAATTTACTTCATGTCTATATACTTCGATCAACTGCTGGGTCCAAAAGCCAATGGCTAGGGTTGACATCAATGACTATAACCAATGACTAGGGTTGACATCAATGAAAACAAGCAATCTTCCAACAATTATTTATTCATGCCTTAAATCAATTATTTGTGGATTGAAAGCCAAGGAAAATTAACCTCATAAATTGGCTTGAAGAATTGGTTTGTTAGTTACCTGATGTTTGTGTTTAGTGAGAATTCTCATAATTAAGAAATCAATCTTTACAATCATTGAGCTTATTTTTAACATTAGGCGTAAATAAGTCTTTTAGATAATGTTAGACATAGATAATTGCTTCGCCCAATGTGTCATCATTTGTTGAGGCCTCAACAAATCCCCTTAATTTTTACAAAAATAGATGGGGCCCCATTGAATTTTGGAAAATATTTCCTTCGTTTGGATACGATTTTACCTTACTTTGGTTATTTTCTTTCTTGACTATTTGGTCTTGAGTATTTCTTACGATTGATTATTTTTTGGGTCTATCTTTATGGGACAATGATTGGTGATATAATATTGTTGAAACAAAGTCATTAGTGAAATTCCATCCATACATTTATCTTAATGATCATGATTGCGGTGATGGGATTGTTGCATCATGTAAACTTGTGTCGTCACATTTTCCTAGCATAAGCAATGAAAACACTATTGGAGTCTTTTGGCCCTATGGTTATTCAATGTTGTATGCACACTTGTTTAAGTTTATTCAAGTTGATCCCTTGCCTTGATTTGCTTAAATTTGGGTTATTACTATGTTTCACCAATTTCGTCGAGATTTAATCTTCGATACATAAATGAGTTAGCAAGGCATTTTGGTGGATTGAAATAATTCAATTAAAACTTGAATTTTAAGAAATTCAATATGTGCCTTAAAATAATACATATTAAAGATTTGAAGCAAGCTTACAATTTTGGGATTTACACATTACATTATTTTTACGAGCCTTGAACTGTTGTTTAAAAGTTATGTAGTTTTTATAATTCTCTACTCTTTGCCAAAATGAAGTTCACTCAATCAAGACTTTCTCATATGAATTAATTCCATGTCTTAAAACAATGTATATCAAAGTTTGGAGACAAGCATAGAAATCTTAATTTGAACGAAAGCATTAATTTTTATTAAGCTTTTGCTTTTGTTTAAAAACGATTTTTACACTATTTTTCTTATTGACTAATTTTTTATATTTGATCATGTTTTAAGGTTAGTTTAATTTTTAATTTTTTTTTTTTTAGTTTGCATTATGTGATGGCTAAGCACTTAAATCTACTTTATTTCTTTTGGAATTCATGAGGCTCACATATATGTGAGCATGCTCAAATAGAAAATACATGTTTTTCTTAAAAAAAAACATGTTTTTCTAAAAAAAAAA
>ML777572.1:1228884-1245758 GCA_009831015.1 Picea engelmannii
TGTTTTTCTAAAAAAAAACATGTTTTTCTAAAAAAAAAAAAAAAAACATGTTTAGATTATAAAGACATTTATTTAAATAATAATTATTTTAGCTCCTCAAGATTTGTATATAAGGGTTTGAATTCAGATTAGGTTTTCATTGTTTTGGAAGATTATTCGTGATCTTTTTATTTTTGCCACAGGGGTCGGGAGATTACCGAGGGAAAAGCATAATCGATGAAGATGATAATCGAGATCATCTCTTAATTTATCAATTATGAGCATAATTATGACTTAATCGTGGAGACATATTTATAAATTTATTAACATGAACTTATGATTGAGATAATCATAAATTTAGAGTCCAACCATGAAGACACGATGATGCCTTTCCCGACTAGACCTTCATATTCATATTATTAATCCTTAAAATAAATTATTTCGTTAAATATTCATATTTTAATCCTTGGTCTCGAAAAATGTGATTTGTTGGTAGCTCTTTCCTTAATAATTTACTTAATTTACAATCTAAACAATATTTAATTATTTATTTGATTTTTCAGTTTTTTAATTATAATACATAAATAAGACGTTTCAAAAAATATTTAAGCTAAGAGTTGTAGTCTTTATCTTATGTTTGCACAATGTTACTCCTTCATTAGTTATCCCTCCACACCATCTATTCCAATCTCTAACATGCATCCACATGATATTATATATTATTATAACCATCTATTCCAACCTCTAACATGCATCCACATGATATTATTATAATTATCATATATCTTGTATCATTTGTTATCGATATTCTCATTGGCAGACATTCACTAAAAAAACACCGACTAGTGGAGGTTTTAACATAACCACTTTTCTCTTCTTTATTTCAAAAAGAGGTTTCTAGTGGAGGTTTTAGTTGATGGTTTTTATTGGTATGCCTAAGCCATTATAGGCATTGGTGCATTTTAATATGACACACTCTAGTGCTTCATTATCACAAGAGCACTAAATAAATAATATGCCAAAAAGCACCACTTTAGTAAAGGTATATTGGTGATTTACATTGGTATGGTCACATCATTGCTTCTAGACCGATGTGCACTAGAGTGTTTACTACCCAAAAATAGATTAGTGTTTTAACTTGCTTTAAGTGTATAGGTGCTCTAGATTGGTCTAGGAGCACCTATGCTCCATGAAACATGTGCACTAGGGTGCTAATAACTTAAAAAGACATTGGTGTTCCACTTTTATGAGAAAAAATTGATGCTCCTTTTAGGTATGAAATTATTAGTGTCTTTGTTTGGTATGGAAGCGCCGACATTTTTTGGTGGTATGGAAGCATTATTACTATTCTTTGGTACATGAGAATCACAATTACTTCTAATATGTCGAAGCACTAAAAAATAATTTGTTTTTCTTTTAACATATTAAATAGGTGTGAGAAAAAATTTCTAATATGTCGAAGCACTAAAACATAATTTGTTTTTCTTTTAACATATTAAATAGGTGGGAAAAATTTCAAGATGAAAAGAGAAAAAACAAGGATTTTTTTCATTTCATGTGAAAGAAGAGGAAAATGAAATGAATCTACAATAGAATGAAATATAAATGACAAAGACTATTATACTCAAGTAACCCTTTTCACCCTCTTCATTATTTCTTCTTCCCATTATTTATTTATTTCTATTATTTTCCATTTCTCACTATTGTTCTTAATTTCTTAGCTAGCTTTTCTATTGTTTTTGTTGGTTTGAAGGTTTCACCTCTATTTTGTAGGTTAATGATGGATTTGTTTTGAGGTTTCACATCAATGGATAGGGCTAGTAAATGAGGGGCAAGTGCGATGAAGAAAGGGGTGCATTTTGTGCAGCATGGGTGCATATCCATAAGGGTTTTCATCTCCATTTATTTGCAAGTTCACGAGGTTTATTTGCATAGCATGATGTTCTTACTAGTAATCTTGAAGCATCAATTGTTATCTTAGGTATGGAAGCAATAGTTCCTCTCTTTGGTATGGAAGCACTAGTGCTCCTAATTGGTAGAATGTAATCACTGGTGCTCCTAATACACTGAAGCACTGAACAATAATTTTTATCTTTTTAACTTATCAAAATGGGTAGGAAAAACTACAATACGACTCTTAAAAAGAGGCAAATGAGAGGGTTGTTTGATTTTAACATTTCACATGAGAGAAGAGGAAAAGGAGGTGCTTCTATAAAATGATGAAATACAAATAGCATGAATGCAAAGAAACAAAGACTATTACAACAAGGTGACAATTTTTCTCCCTCTTTATTATTACTTTTATCCCTATTATTGATTTTATTTTTCTTATTTTCTATTTCTCGCTATTGTTATTAATTTGTTTGCTAGTTTTATTTTTTTTAGTGTGAGGGTTTTAGCTTTATTTTGTACGTTAATGGTGGAATTTTGATAGGTTTTTACATCAACATATATGGCTATCGAATGAGCGGAAAGTTCAACTAACTAATAATAAGGAATAATAGTGAGAAATAAAAATAATAGAATTAAAATCAATAATTAGGATAACAAAAATAATGAAGTACTAGGAAAAGGGTTACCTTGCTGAAATAATCTAAGTTGTCTTTATTTGCATTCATGGCTATTTGTATTCCATCCTCTTGTAAATGCATCTCCTCTTCTCTCTTGTGAATTGTAGAAATGAAACAAACCTTGAATTTTTCTTCTTTTTAAGAGTAGAATTGTAGTTTTTCCCACTTATTTTAATAAGTTTTAAAAAATACAAATTATTTTTTAGTGCTTTGGTATGGAAGCTTAAGTGCTTCTGTTTGGTATATTAGAAGCACTAGGGCTGCTAATACACCAACATCAGTGCATCGTCATTGGTGCTTCACTTTGGTCTTAGAACACCAGTGCTCCTCTTTGATTTTGGAACACCAATATTGATGCTCTGCTTTTCTCATGGAGCATCAATGCTCCATGGATTTGGAAGACCATTGTGCCACCGTAGTCTAAATTTTCTATGTTTTGGCACTTTTCTAGACATATTTCCCAGGGGTATTTGTCTTAAATATGGCGAGAAATTGTTGGATCTGCAGATTTGAACAGTTAATTCTGTATAATCCAAGTGCACTAGGGGCTTTTGAGCATGTTGAATCCATTTCTCCATTCAAAAATGCAATTTAAAAAACAAAAACATATGATTATGTGTAAATTTATGTCATCGGATTTCGACGAAAGGGCCAAAATGTAGAACATATAGACAACCAAAATAAAAGATATCCGTAATTTTTTTTTCTCACCATCCACTAAAATCTCCATTAAACCTTTTGCAAAAACCTCCATTAGAATTGGTAGAGATTTTTGCATAGATTTTTTCTAAGAATTTTGCTCAATCTTGTAACACTAAATTCCTTACTAAAAGATCCTCTCATTGGTATTTTCCTTATAATATTTAATACAAAAATATTTTAAATAAGAATTTTTTCCCACACTTCTTCTTTAATATTTAATATTGGTATTTAAATACATAATCTATCTTGATTGTGTAACCATTACCCCTGTAATGATTAACATATTGTGAGATTTTTTTTAATATGTGTAGATATCTATACATAATCAATCTACCTGGATTATGTAATGATTAACATATTGTGAGATTTTTTTTAATATGTGTAGATATCTATACATAATCAATCTACCTGGATTATGTAGTTGAACCATTACCACTACAATGATTGACATGCTCTAGATATTTTTTATTTGAAAAAGTGAGACCTAATCCCTTGTTTTAGTTTAATAAACACAATTCTTTATAAATTAAAAAAAAATAATAATAAATTATAAAATATTTATTCATATTCTTATAAAAACAGTGCAATAGCATGGAACATGGGTGTGACGTGTAGTCCACCAATAAAGACATGACAATGATAGTTTTTTTTATCAAATTCAAGAAATGATAAAACATGATTATGAAATACATTTAATAATATTATTTATAAAAACATTATAATGTGTATCAAGTAGTCATGAGATAGTACATTATCAAAGTTGAATCGTGCACTAATGTTTTCCTCCCAAAAAGTAGGAACTTGGTCTTAGTGAATAAACAATAATGTTTTCCTTCGAAAAATTAGGAAGTTTATCAAATAAACAAGATATATGAAAAAGGACGAAACCACTACACGAAAATGACTTTTCAGTGATTTGCATGCTGCAATTGACATGGCTCCACTCTCAAATTCGATGGCTCCATCTATTTTTTGCGTTGTCAAATCTGGTGGGCGTTGGCCGAATTTTTGCGTTGGCTCCATCTATTTTTTGCGTTGTCAAATTTGGTGGGCGTTGGCCGAATTTTTGCGTTGGCTGAATAATAGGGAACTCTGCACTCACTTCACTTATAGGTTGGTTGGAAAGAATCTTGGAACTTAATTTTTTTTTCAACATCATCAGATTTGCTCACATTTATAGGGAAGAAAATGGGGAAGCTACACCTTATCGAAAAAAGGGCTTCAGATGCCAGAAGGAAAGATCCATTAACACCAAATAGATTGATGGTCAAGAGGATCTCTCCCATTTTATGCACCTCTTTCTGTGATTGGTTTTATCTCTATTTTTTTTTGATAGTTATGCTATTTAGCTGGACTTGGATGCCTTCACTTCATCAGAGTTAAATGTATCTAATATGTTTTTTTAGATGCTTTTTGTGATGGTTTGAAAATACTTGAAAGCACTTGAAACTCTGTTGTGAAAGAGTTTTTTTTTAAATGACTTTGAAGATGGATTATATGTACTGTTTTGTGAACAACATATATTTACTAGCACAGCCGCTAACTCAAACTCTCGCGTTAAAAAAAACCAGTGAAAGCCCATGCATGAAGAAACTGCTAACTTCCCAGCCCATCACACAAATAATGGCTAAATCCCACACAGAAAAAAAACCCTCCACATCTCAGCCAAGTACGGACAGTTGAAGAATTCCAAAAGTTAATCATTTAGTGGCAATCATATGATGTTACAGTAATTTTTTAATATGATTAGGTAAATGTTAAAAAGTAAACAGGTTAACTGATGCATTTATAAATGCAAAGAAGTTATCAACAATAAATCTGATTCATTGATTTTGGAGGACGACTAAAAATATGCCAACATCTTCAATGCATGACCATCAGATAAAAATTTAAGATTAACAGATCATTAATTGTGCCATCTCCAATAAGTATAAGCTTTTTGACGTAAATATATTGAAAAATTTTCTGATAGAAAAAACCATAAAATTAACTGGCGGGAGGACATGCCATACGATATATAATTTCGGAATATTACTGATATCCACTGTGTATCAGTCGTCGTGAATAGGGATTTAGTGAATGTCATTCTCCGAAGTTACAGCAGCAACCATAATTTTTATTTGATGGGCTTTTTTAATGAAGTGGCCAACAACATCACCGGAATTGGATTTGGGTAGATTCGATTTTGGGAAGTTGCAAGACCTATGGGACCAGCAACATTTTATACCGTTGAAGATGGCTGAAATAGTATGCAGAAAACAATGGGCAATGGCGTCGCTACAAAATAAAACACGGAATATCACTGTACAGGTAGGCCATATTTGTCAAATTCAGAATCCGGAGGTCAAGGCCATATTTTGAACGTGCGTGAAGAGCTTGGGCAGGAATCGAGCCGTAGTGAATTTGCAATATAAAGAGACAGGGAGAGTTCTTGTTGCAGTGATCAAAATTAGGTATTTGGATTTGAGTGGTTTCGCAGATCTATCTGCTATGGCTGACGAGAAGTCTGCCAAAACGACCGCAACTACTGAATCCAAGCACACCGTGTTAGCTAAGTTCAAATCAGATCTCACGACCCCAGAGCTTCAGCAACTCATTCGTGAGCTTGAAGAGCTCTGCTCTCGCCTCGATTTCGTTAAATCTCTCGAATGGTGAACTAATATTTTTCCATACCAGTTTATTTTTTCTTCAGTTTTCCATGAATTCGTTGCCTTGTGACTAATATGTGTCGTTGGGTAATATATATTTTGTTGGTGTGATCAGGGGAAACGATTTCGGAGAAGTGAAAAAACAGAAGGGCTTCACTCATATATTTGTCATAACATTTTATGGGTCGGAAGGACTGGATGCCTACGTTTCGGATCCTCTTCATAAATCATATGCCAAAAAATTCATGGCATCTGTAGAGGACATTCTTATTCTGGATTACTCTCCATTATATGTTAAGTCTGGTTGACAGTCCCGTTCAGTGTTATGAACATTTTCTTGTTTCGATAAACAGTTTTATTCGATGAGATCAAAGCGTAGAGGCTCCTTGCTTTCATCTGTACGCGCACTGATTGAACTTCATGTTTGTTAATGAATACCGTGTTTGTTTTTGTTTGCATTACCAAAAACTTATTGACTTTTTTACAGGAATATGATGAATCTGATGGTATGAAACTGATAGAAATTACAATTTTCTATTGTTTAAATTGCATTTTTGAATGTATAAATGAATTCAGTATGCTGAAAAAATCCCTGAATTTAGAGTAAAATTAAACTAATAAAAAAGAACCAAAAAAAAAATATTTGAATCTATACATTGGAGTGGTTATTTCTGTATAATCGAACTACTCCACCAGTTTTTAGTAGACCGAATCCATTTCTACATTTATAAATACAATTTAAACATCAAAAAATTGTGATTTCTAAAAGATTTATATCACCAAGACAAAACAAACAAACAAAAAAAAAAAAAAAAAAAAAAAAAAAAACTAAAAAAACTTAAACGTTACCATAGAAAGTTTTAATTGTAATAAATCTCATGTGACACTAGCAGGAAAAATACTTCCTTTACCGTACAACCACAAGTGAGGTGATCTTATATTTTAAGGTTTAAGACTTTGGTTTTCATCTCCATACCATGGCTAAGTCTTCAAGGCCATCCATCGTGCACAAAACCTTGGAATGTTTCTCATATTATGGTTCAAATATTCCATTTACAAGGCCTGGGTGGTGGTTTAGGGCTTATGCATGGCGCATAAGCCCTACAAGCATCTATTAAGATCTAAGATCCTATATTTCATCATTAGATCATAACCAAAGTCTTAACATTTATCCAATTGTGGCGTGCAAATTTTCATAAGGTTTCTCATATCCTACTTATAGGCCACCATTTCCCTCTACATGACATGTGTTATGGTTCAAGGCCCATTTATTGGGAAATGGGCTAGTAAGAGTAGACATTATTATATAAAACTGAAATTGTGCTTGAACATTCTATTGAACAAAGAAATAGAGAACAAATAAATACATGAATTTTGTCTAAAGATATACAACTACCTTGATCTGCTTGTTGAGGAAATATCTTAACCTCACACCAAACTAGGTAGCATCTAGTTTGAGAGAATATCTCAAATCTTACTAGATCTAACCACCTCCTAGAGGCTACGAACAAACTCTCTATGTAGAAACCAAATCTACCCAATAATGACCAATACTAATTATAATCATATATATGATCACACTAAAGACAAGTGGGAGTTACATATCCCAACACTCCCCCTTAACGACTACTTGTCTTTATCATCGTCAAGTAAGGTCTTCATCATCACAAAGTCCTCTGAATCAAAGCACCTCCTCATCAACAAATTCTATTTCTGGTCCAACCTAGTACTTTCTCTTTATACCTCGATCATGCATTACCAATTTTCCGAAGTCTATATAAAGAGACAACCACCCATCAGAATCCATGGGTCACCAGTCAATGCAACTGCTAGTTTAGTAGGATGTCCCTCAAGTACATGGTTCATGCAACCTCTTGATGAACTCCCCTTGAATGTAAAACTCTAGGTTTCTAGGCACCTCCTAGAGTCTACCCATAAAGCATGTAGTCGACCCGTGACATGGATCACTCTAGGTTTTAAATAACTCTATAATAGAGGTTTTTGCACTACAAATCAATAGGGATACATGAAAAATGGGTATGCATATCTAATTAGGTCATACAATGATATGCCCTTTACATGTTACATAGATATAGGTGCACATATTACATACTCTATCCCATGGAGATACTAGGTACATATTCAAACATTTCAAGGACCAATACATCAAATCAATAAACATTACATCATAGACTTGCTACAAAAGTGTGACTCACATTAACATATGGTTATGAGTCTTCTTTATTCAACATAACTCACACAATTTACCTTGTTTGCCCACAATCATTTCACATATGTTGCTTCTACACTTCTGCTGCTTCCACACGACTACCATTGTCACCAACTTCCATTGGAATAATCTCTCTATTGTTGTCCATAATAACATATTTGTTCTTCCTTCTTACCATTCAAACTTATGTCTATAATCAAATCATAGTTTCTCCAGTGAGAACAATGCAACTCGCTTCCATCGCAAAACCAAAAAATGTTCATGCTCCTCCATTCACTTATAGAATTATCAAATTCATACCATCTAGGAACCAACCGTACCTTTGGGCCTAACACTAGTACCATGACTGTAAAGATTGAGCAAGTAGTCATCCAAGTCAACCTTGTACGTCAATTCATCAAACAATTACTATCAATACACACAAGGTAGCATGTAGTTAAACTTTCTTTTCCAACTACCACACCCTTTACCACATAAATTAAGGAATGATTATACACCACAAAATATTTCTAAGCAAGACTTCAACTCATTAGCAAGAGATAATAGCATCTCCCTACTTTGCAATTGTTGACATGTTTAGAGTCTTCATTTGCGTCTTTGACCTTCAGACCTTCAGTGTCACTATGAGATTGTTGTCTTGGATTTTTTACATCCACCAATGGTTTGTCAGAGTAGCCAAATCTAACAAAACCACTACACTTCATATTGAGTTGGCTAAGATAAATAGAAAATGCTTCTGATTCCAAAATAATAACTCATACTTCTTTGTAGTTTCCAAACAAGTAATTGTCAAATTCGTCACATCTAACAATGCATCACACATTGAGTTGACGAGGTTCAACATGTTTCTCTTCACAAAATCCAAATAAGTTCAAGGAACATGTTTAATTTTACCATGGAAAAAGAATTTTACTATCACATTTATGGATTCTTAATTAGCATCTAAGCTTCCCTGCAATCTCCAAACATTCTATCAACTTGTTTAACAAAACAATTCAAGCTGCATGTAACCTGATTGTAGGAAAACTGCCCTTCACTTCCTTGGGCTCCTCATCAGTCACCACAATGGTCCCCACAACCTCTGTCATCGCTCCTCTTCTCAAGACCACGACCCACTCACAGTTCACAGATAGAAGAACTATCTTGATTTCACGATTATGTACAACAACCATATTCTCAAGATAGAAGAACTACCTTGATTTCATGATCTACTTGGTTGAGCAAATAACTCAGCTTCACACCAATCGAGGAAGCATCTAGTTGGAGAGAATATCTTAAATCCAACTAGTTCCAACCACTTCCTAAATACTAGGAACAAAATTTCTAAGTAAAAACCAAAACTACCTACTAATGACTAATAATCATTATAATCATATATACAATCACACTAAAGACAAGTGGGAGTTACATATCCCAATACTATGCATCACCCATAAAATATATAACATATTTTAAGTCCCAATACCTTAATTTTCATTCCCATACAATGATAAGAACTTATAGGTTTCTTTAATACCTTAGTTTTTATTCCCATACTAGTAAGAGCTTCTAAGTTTCTTTAATTGATAAAATCTAAAAAATGGCACATAAAACATTATAATAATACGCATATCACACTACAAGTTGTGATTTCTTTTTAAAACCTTATGCATGATAATAAACCTTAAAAATATATTTTAAAACCTAATAAGTTTCTTAAAATTTTCAATTAAATAATGTTTGTAGTGAAATGAGGTAAAAATATATTTTAAAACCTAATAACTTTCTTAAAATTTTCAATTAAATAATGTCTATAGTGAAATGAGGAAATAAAATATTTACATTTATTTATTTATTTATGGATGATCTTCCTTTCCTAAATAATGTATTGTCATGGTATTGATACACCAAATAATTGAAATAGGAAAATAAAATGTTGGGAATCAATATTGTCCTTTTCTAGTTTTAATTATTGATGATGGGATAATGTATTATCATGGGATTGGCGCATTAAATAATTGAAATGGGAAAATAAGATGTTGGGAATCATTATTGTCCTTTTCTAGTGATCTTTCGTATAAATAATGTATTGTCATGGGATTGGCATACCAAATAATTGGAATAAAAAAAATAAGATATTGGAAATTATTATTATCCTTTGGGAGTGATCTTTCGCCTAAATAATGTTCATGGGATTGGTGCACCAAATAATTAAAACGAAAAAACAAGATATTGGAATCATTATTATCCTTTGGGTTTGGTGTACCAAATAATTAAAACGAAAAAAACAAGATGTTGAGAATCATTATTATCCTTTGGTGGTGATCTTTCCCTAAATAATGTATTGTTATGATGGGATTTATTTCCATTTAGTAAATGGAAATAAATGGAAGGAATCTGCATTAGTGTCCCCTTATCCCCCATATAGAGATAGATAAGACCTTATGCTTGCGTGGAAAGCATTAGACATCAAATTGAAGAGTGGAGGATATACCCGCACTAATAGAAGGGTAAGGATAGGGCTTAGTCTAGTCACTACTTTATTATTCAAGATAGTTTTATGGGTGAGGGCCACACCATACTTTATTATTCAAGATAGTTTCATGGGTGAGGGTCACACCATAGGAATCATTTTGGATTTTGTCTTAAACCATAGGTCTGTTTTTTCTCCTAGTTATGAGAGCCTTTGAATTTGGTACCATTCTATTTAAATTCAACTCATGGAAAATTATGACTTAAATAGATTTGTCATTTTATATTTGTGGGACGTGCCATTCAAAGGATTCATAACACACAATTTATAAATTGAAAAATATAATAAAAATGTATGCAACGGATAAATGGGGAGATTTGGGATCTCCCCATTCACGATTTATAACATTAATAAATGAGGAGATTTGGGATCTCCTCCTTCCACGATTTATAACATTAATAAATGGAGAGATATGTGGACCTCCCACTCAAGGATGAAAAATTTATCAAAATTTAAAACATGAGATATATAAAAAAAAACATGGATAAAGGAAAGTATAACTATAGGAATATTTTTTGAAAATTTATAATGTAAATTATTTAATTAAAAAATCATAAAATTATAATTATATCTATCTATCTATATATTATATTTTTTTTAATAAGAATTTATCATAGTTATACTTTTCTTTATTCATGTTTTTGTTATATATTTCAGGTTTTAAATTTTCATCTACAAAATATAATTTAATTTTTCATCCTTGAGTGGGGAGGTCCATAAATATCTCCATTTATTAATGCTATAAATCATGGGATGGGGAGGTCTTATAAATCTCCCAGTATCTTTTCAATGGATGGTTTTGATCACTGGTCCATATGCCTCAATATTGATGTCCATAATGATCCCCTTAAGTGGCCTTTTAGATTTGAAAAGTTCTGGCTTTATTATTCAAACTTCTAGGAGAAAAGTCAAAGGTGGTGGTTGGAAGTTGATATTGCATAGGGTTGTCTTATGTATCACTTCCAACAACGTCTCAAATCTCTAAAGAAACAACTTAAATCCTGGAACAAACATGTTTTTAGCAATATTTTTCAAGTTAAGAAATAGTTGGAATTGCAAATGGATGATTTTCAGCAACAAGCAATCCTCTATGGTTGGTCTGAGGATATCTCCAACCAATAAAAAAAACTTACTAATCAATTAGAGGAAAGACACTGTCAGGAAGAAATGTTATGGAGGAAGAAATATAAAGTTCATTGGCTCAAAGAGGAGAGCGCAATACTAAATTATTCCATTAGCCAATGATTCAATGACAACATGCCAATATCATCACTCAATTAAAATCAACACAAGGTAACAATCTCACCTCCCATCAAGACATTGAGCATGAGTTGGTATCCTTTTTTCGCACCTTGTTAACGAAACCCCAACCAAATATATTTGGGGTTATCCATTCTATTACCCGTCACATTTCAAAAATTGTCATCGATGAGAAAAATGAATGTATTTTATTCCCTATCTCATTGTCATAAGTGGAAGCTGCAATCATCACTATGGCCCCTGGAAAATCGTCAGGACTAGATGACTTTACCTCTGATTTTTTCCATCATTGCTAGTTTGTTGTAATAATGGATGTCTGGGCTATTGTGGCGGAACCTCAAAAAAATTTGGGAATCCTTCCTACCCTCAATGCCACTTTCATCGATGAGAATAGTGAATATATTTTATGCCCTATCTCATTGTCATAAGTGGAAGCTGCAATCATCAGTATGGCCCCTGGAAAATCGTCAGGACTGGATGACTTTACCTTTGATTTTTTCCATCATTGCTAGCTTGTTGTAATAATGGATGTCTAGGCTATTGTGGCGGAATCTGAAAAAAATTCGAGAATCCTTCCTACCCTCAATGCCACTTTCATCACCCTAATTCCTAAGGAGGTACATGAAACCAACCCTCCCCAATTTAGTCCCATTTCCTTACGCAATGTCATATACAATATTATCACCAAATTCAATGCCTCTTGCCTCAAACCTCGTTTTCCTCTTCTGGTTGGGATTGAGAAATATGGATATGTAGAAGGTCTTCAAATCCTTGATAGTGTCATTTTTTCTAATGCGGTGGTCCATTCCCTGAAATATGAAAAACTTTGGGAATGTTGATCAAATTCAACATGTCCAAATATTTTGATAAGCTCAGTTGGAAATATATCAAGGATATCCTACTAGATTTAGGATTTCATACCTTTTGTGCCAATTGGATTATGACGCTTATTTCCTTTACCTTTTTCTCCATTCTCATTGATGGTTCTCCCTCGCCTCCCTTTCTTCATTCCCGTGTCATTTATCAAGGTGTCCCCCTCTCCCCTTTTCTTTTTATTCTTATGGTGAAAGGGTTGGTCAATGCATTAAAGAATCAATGCTTTCCCATTAGCTTCATGGTCTTTCACTCCACAACTCCCCTCCCCTTCTCCTCTGTCTCATAATCAATTTATGGATTGACACCATGTTAATGAGGGTTATTTAATATAAGGAAGCCATATCCTTCAAGAGGATTCTTGATGAATTTATGGATGCTTCTAACACCTCCATTAATCATCTTAAATCCCATATTTGTTTCTTCAATATGCCTCTTCATGTTCAATTTCACATCTCCCGCATCCTAGGATTTTCTAGGAGCTCCATTCCATCCAAATACCTTGGTGCCCATCTCATAGAGACATTCATCTACAAATGTTCGCATGAATGCCTTCTCTCTCGTCTCAACAAAAATCTCACTAGATGGACTTTCTATTTTCTCAACATTGTTGGTTGTCTCATTCTTCTTAAGCTTAAATATCTAAAGAAGCTTAAGATAACATATATGTAAGGTAGTAATATAGATTAAGATTAAATAACTAAAGTAAATAGCTATAGCATAATATTAAATGAAATCACATCATTTTTAGGAATATTGATCTTTTTGGCTTGGTAATAAGTTTTCCAAAGTCATAGAGCAAGTGATTTTAAGGGGTTGACTAGTTTAGTATTTTATTTTGGTATTATTGCATGGAGATAAGTGAGACATTTAAGTGTGTGTGTGTGTGTGTGCACAAGCGTAGGCGTGCGTTTTTGAGTTATATTGTATGGGGAAAACCCCTGAGTACTTCCCCTAATTTTGAGGATGGTACCCAAGGTAAAAATCAGAATATTCAAGGCATAAAGTTGATCAACAATATGGCTCAAATACATTACAACAATATACTTGTGAAGAGCTCAACATGTCACTTGCAGAAATTAAACTTGGGTGGGAGGATAACAAGATTCCTCCTTCCCACCCGAACTAAACTCAATTGATAGTGAGATGTTCAAGTGTTAACATGCAATATAATAGAATATTGAGAAACTAAAGTGAAAAAAATGAGGCCTTTAATATAAAAATAATATAATAATTAAAATAATTAAAATCAATATAAAAAATGTTGAACATAAATGCAAAAAAAGGGTAACTCCATATTAACCTTGGATGAGGTGTTAGGTAGGCTATCCAAGGATGGTAATGTGGGTTGAGAGAGGCACAAAATGAAAGTATAGGGGATGAGGAGGGAAGGGATGTGGATGTTATTAGAAGGACCCTCCTCATACTCTCTCATTAACTTAGGAATTCAAAATTGAGTTGGCCAATACAAACATTAACTATAGTCATTATGGAAGGGAGTAAGTGTTATAGGTCTCAATACATAAGGGAAATGAATAGAATCACAACATTGTGGAATATTGAGTTGAGCTTCACTATTGTGCCATTGTTGGTCTCTGGATGGTCATCATGGCCTACAGATTCTAGTGTTTTACTTTGTATTATTGGAACTGTCAATTTGTGGGCTATATACATGTACCAATGCATCTTATCCCAAGGTTTAGGATTTTTGGTGCTTACTCTGTTTAGGTATTTCACTTTTCAACAACTTCAACATTGTTTGGTGCCTAGGTTTTGTTATAGGTTTTTCATTTAGGGATGATGTTTGGGGGTATATCGCTCATGGATTAGGAATTATGTTTATTACTCCTTGGCTAAAGCTTATCCCCTTTACCATGTAAATTATGAGAGGGCCCATAGAGAGAATCATGTCAGGGTAAGAAAGTTAGGATTTTGGGAGAAGGGGAGGTTCATAGAAGGAGGAAGATAATCCCTACAAAGGTTGTTGCAAAATCCTATAATATTGGCTTCTTTGCAGAAACTAAAAGTGAAGTGGTAGGAATAAATAAAAGGTAAGGGAGAAGCAATGATAAACTTCAAGCACAAGCATTGATGGAGAGCTAATGTCCTAGATCCCTAACCCTGCTCACTTATAGAATAAATATTTTGGATATGATTTAATGTTAGAACTATATTGGTAGGTTAAGGGGGTGGTGCCCTTTGAATTTGAAAGAGGGGAAATTAGAGTTTTAAAATTCTACAAAGGCTAGATAATCATGACAATGAAATGAAAATAATTTATCATAGATTGATAGCAACAATGATACTATGATTAATGTTATATAGGATTTATAAGCTTGTAGTGATGATGTCCATGAGGTGGAGGTTGAGACTGAGGTTAGAAATTCCAAATAAGATAGGGAATGGAAGAAGGTGGACAAACTGAAGGGAGTGACCAAAATGAATAACTACCAAGTAAAAACTTCCACTGTCTAGAATGAAGACACCCCCTAGTATCCATAGTCTTGGAGGAAGAATCCAACTCCTAAGGATTATTGTCAGGAAAATTATATGGTTATAATTCTAGTACATTAATCATCGATCCACGTTTGTAAACTTACAAAGTTCTAGGCATAATATATGTAGAAAAAAACTCAAAGACACACCATTCCTTAATAAACTGTGAAGCAAAAAATCTCAGAACTGGTTGCTCATCTAACAGTGAATATTCTAAGGTAGAATTGCAAGTTGAATTCATATTTTTATATTTAATATAACTCTATTGGATTGACTCTATAATTTATATTGAAAACCCTCAATTAAAAAGTATAAGCAATCGAAATGAGAAACTAATAAATGTAGGAAATATTACTATCAAAAGCAGTTGTCAACCAATGAAGAATTAGTGACAAATAAGTGCATAAATTGCATCTCTAACAATTTCTTATTCATAGGATCACCATTCCAACTAACATAAAAACACACATGAGAATCATGTTCCAACAATAATTAGTTGAACCACATAGCATGTATAAAACTGTAACATCAACAAATTATCATTACTACAGAATTATGTCACACTTTCTACAGGAATCAAATTGTGAAATTATGTAAACAAATGAAATCACACTTTATTCTAGTATAAAAATAAAACCAATTAGGGTGCTACTTATGAGATGAAGGGGGCCTTCATTCCCTCAAAATTACTACCACTATGCACCTACAAACTCAGAGATTCAAAAAATGAACATGCATAAGTTTTTTTTGTATTTCATAATAAAACATAGTACAAGTATTGAAATATAGTCTCGATATTGATTCCCTCTTATCACTTCTATTAATCTATGTATGTTCCAGGAACAAATTCCTTCAATAATTATACAATTTCATTTAAATAAGCACAAGTAATTTTGGGCATCCAATCCCATACAAAATCTACTAAAGATAGCCAAGAAATTACAATATCATATTCAAACACATCTATAAATAAACATAATTACATATTTTGTCTTCTCGTTATGATCTCATGACCGAAGGAATGAAATCTCAATATACTCGTGTGCTACAAGATTTTGTTGGAGCATTGACAATGAATAGTGTTTCCATTGTTGGAGCTTTGGCTAAATTAGACAATAGGTATCCATGTGTACAAAACCCACGTCTTCCAATCAACCAGGAAGTTCGATAGGTATCGTAACTGTAAAGGTAGTTGGAAGATTCGGTTCAAGATGTTACATGAACATTCCAATAACCTCATCAAATTGAGAAATTAAGCACATCTTATTCATTAAACAAGGAAAAAGCAATACATAGGCTAGGATAATTACCTTTGAGTTAAAAACACACTTTAAAAGAAAAATGGTAAAATATATGTCGTTATGAGGTAATAAGATAGGTATTTGACAAGGTAAACATCCAAAATAAGATCCTATAGACTGTACAAAAAATGTCAAAATAGGGACCCTACATCTCCCCCATGCTTGAGGAGTTGCATTTCCTCATGCAAAATTGGACCTTTTCTCATCTCCAAAACATAACTTCCAAAATCGTTGATACTTAGATTGATGCAACAAGCCTTGTGTTAGTCCTATATGACCACCTAAGAGATTACATTAAGTTCA
>ML777572.1:1261835-1281311 GCA_009831015.1 Picea engelmannii
TAGGACAATTAATTATCTAATAAATTTTACTTAATAATCCCTAAGCATGTATTCATCTAGGGTTGTTACATTGACCTTCTTGAATCTTGTCTTCCTTCTCCTTTTGAAGCTGCAATGTGATCCCATCTAACAAATTTTGATGTCCTTCTTCAATTGTGGCTTGTATTTCTGATTTTATCTCATCATTATTTAAGGATTTGTCAACCTTCATGAAAATTTCATCTTTCAGTCTTTTGGTACATTCTTCATCCGAGATCTTTCTTTCTTATTTATTTTTACAATTCTTATTTTCTTATTTCAATCTCTTGACCTCATCCAATAGTTTTTTACTATGGTTTCGTAATGTACATATCTCTTCATCTTTATTTTTCAGATCTTCCCTTGACTCATCATTTTCCCACTTTGATTTACTATTATTTTCTTGCATTAAGTTATTAACCTCCTTAATGAATTATTCATTAAGGGATCATATCTTAGATTATCCTCACCCTTCTTCTTAATATCTTCCTTTTCTTCTTTTAAGTCATCTTTTTTTTGTTTGTTTGTTAGTTTGTCCATGACATGTGGGACTAACCTGTGGCTAAGAAACTGTGACTCAAGGGAATCTAAGATGTCAAAATCACCCGGGGATCACACCCAACCTGAGCCACACCAACCCTTAACATGGATGGATTTTGTTTTTGTCCCCGTAGGTTTCGAACCGGTGACTTTAACATCATGGAGTGCCTTAATAGCACACTCCATCACTGACTGTCCTACACCCCGGGGACTTCTTTTAAGTCATCTTGAATTCTATACAATTCCTCCATTTTTGTATCCCTAATCCATTTATCTGAGAAGAGTTTTCAAATTCTTCCCATGTGCAGTGCTATCTAGTATTTTGATCAACACTCATCCACCACTTCTAAGCTTCATAAAAAAAAAAATCTTTTGATTTCCTAGGAGTCATATTATAGTATTTTACCAACCTCAACCATTCCATAGGATTGATTTCATATTTATCTTCATCTCTTGTAAATTTAGGTATTTCCATTTATTCTTAAGTGAGGTCTAATCTAAACCTTCAAATCACAACCTCAATATGTTAAGGATAAAGATATCAAATAGTTGTAATACTTGTTCCAATATTCTCTTGTATGGGTTATCTTTCCAATGGATTTTGAATCCACTCAATCAGACATTCCAATCAAAATTTATGATAGTTTTAAGTGAACATACCTTTGAAACCCTGATTTGGAGTCTATACTCCTGGCCGACCTTACTTATCTTTGCAATTTAGGCCCTTATTAGTATGAAATTGCGACCTGTAGTACTCTGAAATTTATTCTCTACATTTCCACAGGTCTAACCAAAATTTGATGTGCCAAGTGGATGTTATGGTAACTTCCCCACACCTTGTTTATTTTTGACCTTTCCAAGAGAGAGAACTTGTACAATGTGCCCCATGCACAATAATTGATATAAAACTATGAAAAATGTACCAGAAATACGATGGAATTTTCATTTTTCAATGAAATTGGTCTCACTCAATTTGGATTATCTATAAATAAGTTATGGTTGTTTTACCCGAAACAATTGTTTGAGACCAGTCAATATGACTAGTCAGCTACCCTATATTACACAGGGTGTATCTACAAAATTAGGATGACCCAGAAGATGAAATTTTTATTACAGATATCTTGATAATTTATATGACTATCCTCTGGATTTCAGGGTCTGAAACGTTACATAAAACATTTTATAGAAACAATTCCGTGATGACTAAATTCTAGATGATTCCACAACCCTGTCTTACATAGGCTATATGTACGAAAGTATAATGCCTCACGAGATGAAATTTGAACCCCACATACCTTGATCCGTCTGTTAAATATCCTCCAAGGTATTCCTTATGAAACATCGTAGAAAAAGAGTTATAATGAAAATTCTATGGTGTCTCAGATGTAGCAGTGAAACCCCAATACCTTGAGCTCTAATACCAAATGTTATGATCCAAAATGTTCAAAATACAAAAAAATAACAGAAGCACACACCATGTACAAAATTTCAACGTGGAGCACAACTCCAATATCAATAAGTTACACAATAAATCCTTAAATAATAGGGGAACCCTCTCCAAATAACCAAATACCTTTCATACTTCACAATTCCTCATAATGAATACATGATATCTTATATATAGTTATTCACACTTGCACATGAGGCCCCTTTATCACTAGGCCAACCCTATAACATATGTATTTACACATTACATGTACATTAAAGCTCATATATTCCCCCCCTTGGGGTCATCTCATATACATTTAGCCATATATATGCCCCCCTTGGGTCATTACAAAAACTTAGAAGAAGACTATGTCTCATAGATTTTTAAAGGAAAATCTAGATCTGGATATAATTTTGGTAGCAATCCACCTATACCTTGGACTTGAAATTGTTCCTATGTTGTTTAGGAACAAATAATTTTAACCAAAATGGAGATCCTTTATGCTTCTTTATTTACCAAAATATGATACAACATATGTGATAACCAAAACCACTTCTTACAAACAATCCTGGAAATGAAATGCTATTGGAACATGAATAGGAACACGAATAGGAACAACTACTACATGAATTGAAAAGTTAATGTTGCATTCTTGTTGTGTTTGAACTGCTGCAAATATATTCTTCTTTAGCCCCTTTTTGTACATTCCCTTGCATGTTAATAAATTTCTTTCAAAGTCAAACATGGAGAGGATTCATTGGATTACCAACTATTGATGGACGATGTTAACACGTGAGATTTCGGATTACCCACCAATAATTTCAATGAGCATAAAGTTACTTCAATGAATCCTGTCAAGCATGAATAGATGTGTTGAAGTCAAGTAACTTGCATGATCTGACATTTAGGAGGCATTGATTCATCGCCACTGCTATCAACGAATCAACTTGTCATTGACGCATACAAGTTCCAAGGAATTGTTTCAATCTCTTATCTCGAAACCCAAATAAAGAGTAGAATTTGATGGGATTATATTGCTAGAAGGAGTACCTTAATGAATCCCCCATAATCCAACACGATAACCACAAAATGATTGAAGAATTGGAAAAATAAACCATCGCAAGAAACAATTTTATTTTGGAATCTCACTAGCAAGGAGCTTGGTTTTGAAGTAATGTTCTGGATCATTTGCATTTCAACTTGCTACATACTATCTTTGACAAAATCCCCTTTAGATTTTGGCTTTTGATATAACTTGAGCCTATGAACATTAACCAAGAAGGAGACTTTATCATCATCTATAGTTTGAATATTAACAGATCCATTTTCAAAGTCAACTTCAATATCATAAGGGCCAAGCCAATGGGTATTAAATTTCCCCTTGAAGTCCTTAAATATGAAGTCAAACAAAAGTGCCCAATCACATACCTTGAACTGTTTCTTCTGAATATGTCGTGCCACTTTTCCCTTTTCTGCCAGATGAGATCAATATGTTGGAAGTCTTCTTGACACATCTCGTTCAACTCATTGAGTTAAACATTTATTTCATTCTTTTTCTCGGTCAAGTCCATCCCCAATTCTGATGCCATTCCGAGGGTATTTATATGAAATTCTATGTGAAGGAGAACCGGTTTCCCATACATCAACTCAAATGGGGAAAAACCAGTAGCACTCCTCCATGTTGTCGTGTAATCTCATAAGGATTTTGGAATCCATTCTGACCAATCCTTCTTGTGTAGTTGCACTATATTTTTCAGAATTCCTTCTAAAACCTTATTTATTGACTCCACCTGAATTCCTTCTAAAACCTTATTTATTGACTCCACCTGCCCAATTTCTTGTGGGTGATATGGAGAAGATTTCATATGATTAATGTGATACTTTTGAGAGATTTCCTATACCAACTTAAATGTAAACTGAGTTCCTTGGTAAGTAACAATTTCTATAGGTACCCTAAAATGAGAAATAATATCTTCAAACATGAAATCCACTACCAATTTTTTTGTTTCTCTGAATAAATCCTTTGCTTCCACCCATTTCATAACATAATCAATGCAAACTAGAATGTACTTCTTACATTTTGATGGGGGGTTGATCTATCCTATGAAGTCCAAGTCCCATTTTTCAAAGGGTCCTATAAGAACTTGTGGCTAAAGGGGCATCTCATCTATTGGAACTAGATGGCTCATCCTTTGAAAACTATCACATCCTTGAACATACTTCTTGACATCTCAATAGAGAGTAGGCCAAAATTAGCTCGAATGGAGGACCTTGTAAGTTTTTATTCTATCTTGAAAGTGTCCCCTGCAAGGTTCGTCGTGACATGATTTTAGGATTTAGAACATCTTATCCTCTCTCACACATATGAAAATAATCATATCAGGACCAGTGTAAAAGAGATCACCCTTAATAAAAGAGTATGTAGCACTCATTTTAACAACCCTTTTCTTTTCCTTTAGTGAAAAGCAAGGTGGAAACTTTCCTGTAGTAAGATAATTGTATATGTTTGTGAACCATGGTGAATTAGTAGATATAGAAAATAGATTTTCATCTAGAAAACTGTCATCAATAGGAATATTCTCACATTTATTATCAATCCTATAGAGGAATTCTATTACCTGATTTTCCTTACCCGGCCTATCCAAGATGGTGATGTCGAATTCCTACAACAACAACCATATGGTGATCCTACCATTCATAATGGGTTTTTTCATCAAGTACCTAATGTTAGAGTGGTCAATATGAATAAATACTTCATACCTTGTGATGTAATCCATGAATTTATTAATTTCATAAACTAGTACAAGGAACTCTTTTTCAATCACAATGTAATTTCATTCACCTAGAGCTAGATTCTTGATTATGAAATAAATAACATAAGTTAAGAGATTTCCCTTTTGACCCAATAAAAATCCTATTGTTGAATTTGATGCATCAACCAATATGTGGAATGGGAGGTTCCAATTTGTTCCTCTCAATACTGGGGCTAAGGAGAGATTTTCCTTGAGTACATCAAAGGCATGTTGACATTCATCATTCCAATAAAATTCATTGTCTTTTGCAAGCAATTTGAATAGGGGTGGGGCTATCTTCGTAAATTTTTCTACAAATTGTCATTAGTATCCTGCATGTCCTAGGAAGATTCATACTCCCTTTTTATTGGTTGGAGGTGACATTTTGACAATTAATTCTATCTTGGATGGATCTGCCTTTATTCCTACAATAGACATACAGTGACCTAATATAACCCATCCAGTCATTATCATAAAATATTTCTCATTTCTTAGTGCAAGATTTGTCTCTCTACATATTTTCAAAACATTTTCAAGATTAATTAAACATTCATCAAAAGAATCACATGTCATAGTAAAGTCATCCATATATATTTCCATACATTCATGTAACAAATCATAAAAAATACCAAGTATCGCTCATTAAAATGTGGTTGGTGCATTGCATAAACCAAAGGGAAATACCTTGCAAGTGTATGTTCCCTAAGGACATGTAAAATGTTTCTTGTCCTAGTCTACTAGAGAAATCCAGATTTGGTTGTATCCATTCAATACATCCAAAAAATAAAAGTATTTCTTTCTGGTTAGTGTGTCCAAAACCTGGTCAATAAAAGGTAGGGGGAAATTATATTTTAGGGTGGATTTGTTTAACTCCCTATAGTCTATGCATACCTTCCATTTCCCATTATTTTTAGGAATGATCACTAATGATGAAACCCACTTGATATTTGAGATGGGATAAATGAATCCAACATCCAATATTTTCTATAGTTCAGCCTTCACTATTTCCCTCAAGGTTGGATTCATTGTTCTTTGTGATCGTCTAACATGAGTGGCATATTTCTGAATATAGATGTGATGGATGCATGTGTCCAGGTGAATTTCCTTTCATATCGGTATATTCCCATGTAAAGGTATCATAAAATTTTCTTAAAACTTGGATTAGTTTTCTTTTCTATGTAATGTCTAAGGTATAATTTATGTTTAATGTTTTTTTAGGAAAAAATTTAGCAATCTTATATCTAGATTCAAAAATTAAATGTATAGGAAATATTGATGGAAATGTAGAGGATAGTTCCTCTTTAGTGCAATTCTCTTGAAACTTATGTTTGAAAAGACAATCGATGGAGGATTGAATGTGAGATGATGAATTCCCCACAAAATACTGTGGGAGATCTATATTAGTAATGTGATGATTAATGCGATTCTCGTTAGTATTTTCCTTAAATATCATGGCTTGTCCAATAGTCAAAACATGTAAAAAAACTTCATCATTGTTTTCTTCATCAATCCATTGTGTGCATTCAAGTTTAATTGTTGGTCTAGTAGGGGGGTATAAGGTAATTTGTTTGGTCTTATTTCCATGTGTAATTGTCATATTTCAAGACCTACCACCGATGAAAGCATAAACTATGTCCAACCTCGGTATCCAGAGAATTAAGGGGTTCCCACCTAGATTGGATTTAGTTTGTATGGCATAGAGATCTACTGGGTACTCACACGAGTCCAATGAGACAATCACATCCTCTAAAATTCCCTCTAGCTTAAGTTTAGATCGATAAACCAATTTAAACACAATAGGTGTAGGGAGGAGATTATGAAGTCCCAATTGAATCAATGTTTCTAATGTCATTACATTTATGGATAAACCCAAGTTGATTAGGGTATTTGAAATAGGAATTTTGTTGATAATAACTATGACTATAAGATTCCCAGGGCCCATGTACTTTTCTACAGTGACTTCAGTGGACATGAGGCTTTCCAGTTTTCCTACAACTTCGATGGTTGGGGGGTCCTTCTTTTGTCTACTTGGATTTTTAATGCACAAGTATCTAACTCTTTTAGTGTAAATGGGTATGTCCTTTATTTCTTTCAACAAGGGTAATTAGATACAAATATTTTTTAGTTTTGACACCAAATCGAACCTAGCAAGTATAATTGGTTTTTCCAATGCCAACCTATCTAGAAAATTAGGTTGATACAACTGTAATAATTGTTCCTTCTGAGAACTGGTTTGTGGGGTTGTTTGAACTTGAGACTAACTCTGATATTGAGATGGTGATGGTGATGGTTCTTGATAAATTTTAGACTAGATAGGAACTTCCTCCTCTTCATTTTCTTGGACAATCACTAAGGATTTTGGGTAAAGAACCTTCCCATACCTCAGGTGAATTTATTGTAATGATACAAGCATGATGGAATACATGGGAAAGGTTTGCAGATCAGTTCCATAAATGACCTAAATTTTCTTATTATTTTTAGTATTCGATATAGGATGGGAAGGAATTTGGATTGGTCATTGAGGGTTTTGAGGAGTAGGTAGTGACAATTATTGTGGCTGATTAATTTGGTGTTGAGGGGCCCGGGGAGGGTATGTTGTATATGGTGGTGTTGCAGGATAATAAAAGGAAGTCATTCCATCATAGGATGGACCACAACAACCTTACTACCAAATTTGTTGTGGATTGGGCTAAGGTGGAAAAAGTTTCCATGGCATAAGAGTGTTCCACATCTAATTATGAGGATAAGGAAATTGAGATGAAGAGTTTTGAACCATACTTGAAGGCATGGGTTTCCATGGTTTTTGTGGTGACATTGCATAAATTAAAATTGACGCTCCTTTATCCCCTTGATATACTACCTTAATTCCTGATAAGGAAGGGCAGTCATTGATGGCATGTGATTCCTCACAAATACCACAAATTTCAACAATGTCTAAGGGAAATTCCCTCGAAGGGTTCTTCTTTCCACATTTAGGAAAAAATATAGATAGATATTTTTCTGACTCCTTCTTGTTCTTAACCTACAAAACATCCAATTGTAACTCAAAGAGATAATAATATCGGTTTTAAAAATTTCAAACATATTTCCAATTTCACGCATCATTACCCTTGTTCATGCAATGGATTTTGTAACATATCTGGAGCTTCTACCAGTCTTTGAGCTCCCTCTTGAATATTTTATGCACAAGTCACATACCTCATCATACAGAAACTGGGAAACATCACTTGATCCCATCAAATTGAGAAATTCTAAGCATTCATCCCTTATGCCTCTTAGCATAATTATTCTCATTGTTTCCTTGCTCAACTGACTTTGATTAAATATTTGAAGGTTATACTGAAATCACTCCACGTATTCCTCCATAGTTTCATCCTCTTTCTATGTCATTTTGAATATTTATTCCATGCGTTATCTTCCCTTGTAGTAGTCTTGATATTTCTTCAAAAAAAAATTCTTCATTTCATCCCACATTCAAATGCTATCCCCATTGAGGCCCATAAACCATCGGAGGGTTGTGCCCTTCAGGGTGAGAAGAAACAATTTCAATTTTGGGGCAGTAGTAGAATAATCATAGCTCCTAGAAAAAACAAAAAACTCAAATAAGAATGCATTGGGGTCTTCACTGACCAAACAATGGAAATTTGGGAGATCATATGGGGGAATGTTCTTCATTTATGTTTCCCCGCGAGGATCTATGATAGGAAATTCAAAATTAATTGTCTCATAATGGTTGGTGCCTGTTACTTCCTCGTCTTCCATTTCGTACAATAGAATAATAAGTTTTTTCTTGTGCCACAGACGCTTCCAAGGTTGCTACCAATATTTCTAGATATTGAACCATATTAGTATGGAATTCTATATAAGGTAAAACTTCCCTACAAAAATAGGAGTAAGCACTCCTTCTGTTGTGGGGGTCTCTTCCTTGACCAGATTAGGTATAAGAGATTTCTTAGGTTCCTCACCTCTTACTCCTGAAGTTCCTCCTATAGTGTTTCCTACCAAGGGTTTAGTAGAATGTGTGGCACTTACAACACCACTAGATGGGGTGACAATATTCTCTTTGTTTTGAGGATTTATACCTCTATTATGCTTAGAATTATTCGTACAATCTTTATCATTCTAAAAATATTACAACTACTAAAAAATCCCAAGATGACAAGGGCCTGTGGAGACCCACCAAAATATTTGCATAGGTTTTCACCTCCTATCTTACTGCTTCCACCTTCCGAGTATGAAATATTGGTCCTACAAAACCTAAAAGAAAACAATTGCACACTCACTTGAGATTAGATCCTTCAACACTTTCCCGACAATGATGCCAAACTTTCATGTGAATTATATGGTTATAATTCTGGTACAATCATCAATTTGATTTCATAAAATTACAAAGTTCTAGACACAATATATGCATAACGAACCTCAAAGACACACCATTCTTTAATAAAATATGAAGAAAAAACTCTCAGAACTAGTTGCTCATCTAACAATGAATATTATAAGGTAGAATTGTAGGTTCAATACATATTTTTATATTCAAAATTACTATTTTGGATTCACTCTATAAGTTAGATTAACAATCCTCAATTAAAAAGTATAAGCAATCGAAACGAGGAACTAATAAATTCACAAAATATTTCTATCATGAGCAGTTGCAAACCCGTGAAGAATTAGTGACAAATTGATCCAGATTTAGGAGTGGAATGAATTGATTAATAGAATGAATATAATAAACATAGAGAGATGAAGAACAACAAAGATATCCAGTGAACAATATCTTATATTGAATAAATGAAATAGGTTGAAACTGTAAAACTGCAAAACTAAAACACTTGCTCGAATGGTGGTAGCTATCTCTAAGAAGAAATGTGGTTGCTACATGCATTTGTCTGAGAAGAATGATTACAATGAGGCTCTAAAGGCATTTTTAACATTAGTCATGAATTCCAAAACCCTAGACATTCAAAAAACTAACCCTAAGAGATGAAACACCAAAGGTTATGTAGGCTCCTATGGTTAAGTTGGTACCTCAACTTCTCGAGGTCATATATTTTTCATAGGACCTATGTTTTAGGCACGTGATAGCCCGTTGGAAAGGTATTTTTGAGAAATATGCATTACATTGTCAAAATTTGACTTCGTTTACAGTTTGAATGTGGCAATCCAAAAAAACACTGTTTAGTGTCCCAAAACGACCTTGTAAGTACAAAAAGTTGTGTTGACATGAAAACATACAAAATAAGTCAGTTGGATTAGGTGGGAGGCCACCAATATCCACCTGCAATATTGTAGGGTTTCAGACAACCCCAAAAGTGTAGAACCCACAATTACAAAGAAGTACAGATGGACATGATGAACTAAAAACTGTCAAGAGGAGCTAGTTGGAATAGGTGGGTGGCCACCAATATCCACCTGGATCAGTCCTCACCCCTTAGGAAGAAATGGTATCCATTATGTTGAGTTCCCCCATCAGGTGAGGAAACTTTTGTTGAATTTGGCCCTGGGTGATCCACTTTCCTTGGTGGAGGAGTTTCCCTCCCTTGACAACCTGATAAAGTTGGATCCTCTGCTGGTGAGTGTCCTTGACCTGTGTGTCCACTATCTGATCAACGGATGCATGTTCCATGCATTCAGGGTTGAGATCTATTGGTGTCAGTTGTTCTATGATCTCTGAGGTGTCCAATAATGGTGAAAAATATGGTTGAAGGAGGTCCATATTGAACATTGGGTGCAAGCCAAAGAAGGGTGGAGTGTTCAGCTCAAAAGCATTGATACCCACAACCTTGGTGATAGTGTAAAGCCAATAGAGAAGTGGGAGGAGCTTCCTATGGGGCCCTGTAAGATGCTATTTCTGCAAATGTAACCAAACCTTGTCTCCAACTTGAAACTGGTGTAGTACCCTGTGTTGATCATGGCGTTGCTTGTACTTAGCATTGGATTTCGGCAAAATATCATGGACCTGCTGGTGGATGTGCTGAATCCGCTCAATGAATCTGGTGGCTTTGTCGGTCTCAGACTGAACATTGGAAGAGTCTATCTGTGTGTTTACAAGAGGTAGTGCAACATCAATGGGACCCAAGGGTTGGAATATCAGCCCCACCTGAAATGGGCTATGACCAATGGAGGTATGGAGAGACCTGTTGTAACTGTGTTGAACATAGGGGAGACTCTCATCCCATGTACGTGGATGCTTAGAGTTGTACATGCGTAGGATGTGCACAATCATTTGATTGAAGAACTCTGTTTGGTCATCTATTTGAGGTGGAAAGAAGTGGATTTAGTGAGCTCGATGTCCATCAGTGACCAGATACTCAACCAAAATGTGATGAGGAACCTATTTTCCTAGTCAGAGATGATGGTTTGTGGTATCCCAAAATGGACCCACACTTGTTCAAAGAAGAGGTTCACAGTATCTTTCACTATGATGTTCTTCTTGTAGGCTGTGAGGATGGCCATCTTCGAAAACAAATCAACGACCACAAATACACAATCATTGCCTTTCTTGGTGGACGAAAGGATAGACATGTAATCCATCAAGATGGATTCCCAAGGATTATCGAGGGTAGGAAGAGGGGTGTATAAGCCTTGCTTCTTGATGGATGGCTTGGAAATGGCACAGGAAGTGAAAGATATGACATACTTGTTGATGTCCTATCGAATTTTTGTCCAATAAAAATGTTTTTGTAGAAGGACCACAATTTTCTCTACACCAAAATGTCTCACCATCTGACTGTAGTGGGATTCCCAAATCATCTTTGCATGCTCACTTGCAGGAACATAGATATGGCCCAGATGGAATAATAGTCTGTCCTAAATGTGAAAATCAGTGACATTAATGCCTGTACCCAAGAGCTGATAGGTGGTGGCGAAGTCTAGCTCTTGTTGATAAATTTGGGGCCACTCAAATGCCTCATGTGCACAAGAATGGAACACTGTGGTGAGTGCATCCACAGGAGGCCGACTGAGGTAGTCACCAACATGATTTTTTCTCCTTGTCTTATACTTGATGTTGAGATGGAATTGCTGGAAGCAGGTGGACCACTTATGATGGCGGTCATTGTGCAACTTCCCCTGTGTCTGTATGAATTGCAGAGGCTTGTGATCAATGTGGGTGATAGTATCCTTTTCTAGAATGTAATGTTTCCATTGACAACATGCTTGTACAATGGAATACATTTCCTTGTCATAGGTGGGGTATTTTTGGATAGTATTTGAGAGTGTCTCACTATGGTATGCCACCATATGACTGTGTTGAGTGATAACTATGCCTACAACATATTCAGATGCATTAGTCTCAATATCGAAGGATTGATGCAAATTGGGAAAGGAGAGTATTGGATTTGAGCACAAGCGATGCTTCAGATCATCAAATGCTCATTGTTGTTCCTCCCCCCACATGAAATTTTCCCTGCCACCGCCCTTGGTCACTTGGCTGAGGGACTATGCAATATGGGAGAATTCCAACATGAACCACCGGTAGAAGTTGGCCAGTCCCAAGAAGCTCTGAAGATCGGTTAGTGTGGTCAGGGCTGGTCAGTCATGGGTGAATTAGATATTAGCTGGATCAACATGTACCCCATTCTCATCAACAATGTAGCCCAATTATTGGACCTTGATCATGCCAAAGGATCATTTTTCCAAGTTGGCATATAGCTTGTGCTTCTGCATAGTGCTCAAAACATGTTGAATATGCTGCATGTGCTCCTCCCAAGTTCTATTTAAGATGAGGATGTCATCCAAATATACCACCACAAAAGAGTTGGTGAAGGGTCTCAATACATCATCCATCAACCTCATGAAAGTGGCTGGTGCATTTGTTAAGCCAAAGGGCATGAACAATCATTCATAGAGACAATATTTATATTTGAAAGATTTCTTCCATACATTAGTTGGTTCGATGGGAACCTGGTGGTAGCCATACTTTAGGTCAATCTTGCTGAAGAAATTTTCCCCCTTGAGTTGGTCAAGAAGGTCATCAATCCTAGGAATTGGATACAAGTTCTTGACTGTGACTTTGTTTAATGATCTGTAATCAATGTAGAGTTTCCAGGTACCGTCCTTCTTCTGCACCAATACAACTGATATTTCACAAGGGGAGGGTCTGGGTCTGATGTGCCCCTTTTGAAGAAGCTCTTGGATATGATGCTTGATTTCATCATTTTCTATCAGCGAGAAATGATATATTGGTCCATTAGGCAGAGGTGCATCGAGGGTTATATCAATTGGATTCTTGACTTGGTAGTGCGTCAGTACCCCATTGGGTGAGGAGAATATGTCTTTGTACTCTTCCACAATCCCGTCCACTTGCTTCTATTGGAAAGAGAGGCTCTGTGTAGAGGTCACATATGTGGTAGCGACCTCCTTCTTATTGTGAGAACATATCAAAAAGAAGAATAACTTCCCATTATGTGAAATGACCTTACTACATTTCTTAGCAGAGATTAAATAAATAGCAATATGCGGCGCTACCTCTGGTATCCTATACAATTGTATACCCAAATTAATAACACTGTGGGGTATAGAATCATACACAACATGACGATTCCACAAATATGGTTGTCCTAAAAGAACATCAAAAAATTCAAGGGGAGCAATATCACACAATACTTCATCTTTGAAAGGCTTGATGTCATAGGGAAGACAACACTGTTGGATGACACAAAGATCTCTTCCTTGGTGAAGCCAACTGATGGTGTAGGGATGCGGTTGTGGTGTTGTCGACATGTCCAGTCGCTTGAAAACCTCTACTGATATCGGGTTCTTTTGACTACTTCTATTGATAATGAAATGAAGCAGAGGCCCCTTTATCCACATCTGCGAGTGAAAGAGGATTTCCCCTTCCTCATGTTCTTCTGGTTCACTTGGATGGAATTTGGTGGTAGCGACAGTGGCACTAGGTTTAGCATTGATAATCCACTTCCCTCCTTATGGATTTTATTTGGATTCAGAATCAACCTCTAACTTGGAATCCTTCATCTCAGCCATGAGTGACTTCTTGTAGCGACATTCTTCAGTTTTGTGCTAAGGGATTTTATGGTATTCACACCATTTTCTCGTGTCCTTCTTCATCTTCTCATTGCCCTTCTTGTGTTGCGGCTTGGATTGGTTATCCTGAGAGTGGCCATATTTTCTCTATACCTTTCTATGTGGGTTGGGGCTGCCTTTTCCCTGATTTGGCTGTGAGGAGTTTGCAGATCCAAACTCTTGCTTCTTATACTTAAATTTTTTCTCGATTTTGACAACATATTTATAAGCCATACCCAATGAGGTGATGTCCAAAAAATCCATTTTTCTTTGAATGTATCTATGAAAAAAACCACGGTATTTGAAAACCATATGTCGCTTAGAGTCTTTGATACCCAATTTGGTGTGCAAGGTATGGAAAATATTGGTGAAATATGATACTGTCTGGTCCCTTTCCTAACGTAGGGTGGTCCATCTGGTGTACTGGTCTTTGTAGCTTCCAACAAGGTAGTATTGTTATTTAATGGCATCTCAGAAGGAATACCTTGTAGGGGTATCCAAAAATATTTTAGATTACTCTATGGCCCTTTGCTTAGAGTAAGTATCCCACCAGTCCTTAACATGGGGGATGACCTTGATGAGTGAAAAAGTAATCTTTTCCCTATCAGAAAAATTGTGGATCGAAAAATACCCTTCGAGTAGATTCAACCATATGTCTACATCATTTTCATCTATCAGTCCTTAAAATAATGAAATATCAAAATTTACCTATACCTTGAAGGGGTTTGCATGGCCACTTGATGAATATGCTTCTCCTATGGGCAGCCACCAAAGGATCTGTGCAAAGTTTTCCATCATTTCATTCCTTTGTCGTGTAAGGGATTCCCTGAGAAACATTTTAAAAGGATCTCCTACTCCATCATATTTATTTTCATTGCCCATGGGTTTTTGTTGGGCTTAGCGCAGGTGATCTTGCAATGAATCGATTGGTTCGAGTCCCAAATTCTTGTACCTAGATCTTGTCAGGGACATGCACAAAGAAAAATGAATGAAGAGAAGATCCCTTTGATACCACTGATCCATATTTAGGAGTGGTACGAACTCATTAACATATTGAATACAATAAACGCAGAGATATTAAGAACAACACAGATATCCAGTGAACAATATATTCTATTGAATAAATGAAATAGGTTGAAATTGTAAAACTGCATAACTGAAACACTTGCTCAAATCGTGGTAGCTATCTCTTAGAAGAGATGTGGCTATTATGTGCATCTGTCAAAGCATAATGATTACAATGAGGCTCCAGAGGCATTTTTAACATTACTCATGAATTCCAAAACCCTAGGCATCCAAAAACCTAACCCTAGGAGATAAAACGCCAAAAGTTATGTGGGACCCTATGGGTAAGTTGGTACCTCAACTTCCCAGGGTTGTAAATTTTGCATACGACCTCTTCTTTAGGCGCATGATAGCTGTTGGAAAGGTATTTTCAAGAACTACACATTATGTCATCAAACTTTGACTCTATCTATAGTTTGACTGTGGAGATAAAAAAACACTGTTTAGGGCCCCAAAACGGCCCTAGAAGTACAAAAAGATGTGCTGGCATGAAAACATACAAAATAAGCCAGTTGGATTAGGTGGGAGGCCACCAATATCCACCTAGAATATGTGTAGGGCTTCAAACAACCCTGGAAGTATATAACACATAATTATAAAGAAGTACAAAAGAACGTGCTTAATTAAAAACTGTCAAGAGGATCCAATTGAAATAGGTGGGTGGCCACCAATATCCACCTGGATCACAAATAACTACATACATTGTAACGATCATAATTCCTTGTTGAGAGGATCACCCTTCAAACTGACAGAAAAACAAGCATGAGAATCATGTTCCAACAAGAATTAGTTGAACCACACAACATGAATAAAATTGTAACATTAGCCAATTAACATTATTACATAATTATGTCAAACTTGCTACATGAATCAAACTGTGAAATTATATCAGCATATGAAATCACACTTTATTCTAATACAAAAATAAAACTAACTAGGGTGCTACTTCCGAGATGAAGGGGGCCCTGCCTTCCCTCATAAGTAAATCACTACACACCTACAAAATCAGAGATTCAAAAGATGAACACACACAAGCTTGTCATGTATTTTACAATAAAACATAATACATCTATTGAAACAGAGTCTAGTCCTTGCTTCTGTCTTATCCCTGCTATCAATCTATGTATGTTCTAGGCATGAATTCCTTCAATACTTATACAATTTCATTTAAATCAAC
The DNA here is from genome assembly GCA_009831015.1 of Picea engelmannii. Classification (NCBI taxonomy): domain Eukaryota; kingdom Viridiplantae; phylum Streptophyta; class Pinopsida; order Pinales; family Pinaceae; genus Picea; species Picea engelmannii. The sequence goes on from ML777572.1 coordinate 1,277,881, forward strand.
ACAAGTAATTCTGGGCATCCAACCTTGTACAAAATACACTAAACATAGTCAGGGAATTACAATATCAGATTCATACACATCAATGAAAAGACATAATTACATATTTGGTCATCTCATTACGATTTCATGACTGAAGGCATAAAATCACATTATACGCGTGTGCTATAGGATTCGGTTGGAGTGTTGGCCATGAATAGTGTTTTCATTGTTGGAGCTTTGGCTAAATTAGACCACATGTATCCATGTGTATGCTTTCCTCCAAAAAATCCATGTCTTTGAATCAACTGATCAATTTGGTAGGTATCCTAACCATTGAGGAAGTTACACGATTTTGTTCAACATGCTACATGAACATTCTAGTAGCCTCATCAAATTGAGCAATTAAACATATCTTATTCGTTAAACAAGGAAAATGCAATACATAGGCTAGGATAATTACCTTTGAGTCAAAAATGCACTTTAAAGGAAAAATGGTAAAATAGATGTCATTATGAGGTAATAAGATAGGTAATTGACAAGGTAAATGGCCAAAATGAGATCCTATAGACTGTACTAAACATGTCAAAACAAGGACCCTACACTTATCTTATTTTATTTTTATGTTAGTTTTTGTCTCTTTAATGCTATTTCCTTTAGATACAAACCTTTTTTTTCTAATGAAAAAAATATTTTTATTCATAAGAGTGAATACACATATTACATATCTCAAAAAAGAAACTATTATGATGCATTGATTCTACTCGTATCCCCAACATCTTATCGGTGTCTTCCATGTCCTTAAAAAAAAATACCACTACGTATATGAAAATTCCTAATTTCCTATACATAGTGTTGTTACAATCATAAAAAACATTACAAATATAAAAATTAAAAAGAACTTAGATAGAGCTCCTTTTCCCACTTCAATATCCATCCAGAACACAAATTAGAGCCAAAACTCCATTACTTCAGTCTCCACATTGTCAAGAATCTCATAGAACCCCAACGCCTCTACTAGAAGAGACAAAGCCTCCTTGGACAATGAATCAACTTTCTCATTTAGCTCTCTAAATATGTAGCTAAAAGAAATCCATTTGAAGGATTGCATAGAGAGCTTAATATCCCGCAAAAATGGTTTCAACCTAACATTATAGATTGTCACTTTTTTACTAGCCCGGTTGATAATGAACTTGGAGTCCCCCATAATCTAAATCTTTTCAATACCTTTAGAATAAGTTGTCTCCAGATGGGTACAAAGAGCTATGAATTCGGCTCTATTGTTTTCCCCCCTCCCTCGAGCATATCGAACATGAATATAATCATTATTTTTTATAAATACGACCACACCAACCCCACAAACTAGAGGATGCCCTTGGCATGCCTCGTCAAACTTTAGATACAAACCTTATGAGGTATTGGTCATCTAGTTCATAATTAGTAAGTGGCTCTTCCTAGGTAGGAATATTTACTATAATATTTTCATTATCTTTTCTTATAGTTGTAGGTTTTCTCCTTCATGGACAAGCTACAACTAAGACTAATTGTATTTTTCTTATACGTATTAATATAGTAGCTAAATTACAAAAAAATGAAATCATAAATTTATCTTAATCCATATATTTTAACAACCAAAAAATTATGCTTTGATTTCTTATCCCTCTCATTACTTAATAAATACAAGGTTAAAATATAACTATAATAATTATGATAAATATGATTGTAGCATTTCCCACCTTGAAAAGTATACAAGCATTCAAAGAGTCCAATCCCAACATTATACATATGAATTCATTCCATCAATGTTTTGTATGTGTGAGTCACACTTCCTCAGATTTGTTTCCCAATTCAAAAGTTATTTAAACAAAATTACTTCATTCATCATATTATTTATTTTATTTTCAGACTTATAACAATTTTTACATTTTACAATTTAATTTAAACCAATATATATCCATCTTAACTTGGAATCTATCATGTTTTGAGAAGGATCAATATAAATATGTAACATGTTCTATATATATATATATATATATAAATAAAGTATCAATGTATTTATTAAAACAGTCATTGATAATATATACAATTAGTTTGAACATTGTGTGAATGTGAAGTTTATATATAAATATAAATATAAAGTATTTATTAAAACAGTCATTGATAATATATATAATTAGTTTGAACATTGTGTGGAAATGTGAAGTTTAAAGAGTTTGTTTCACTGCATGTTAATTTGTCATTATAACTAGAGAGACGTGTGTTGTAACCATTTTCAATTTCCATTTCTACAAACACTTAAATTTCTATCTCATGGGGATGAAGACATATGTGGCTGAATGCCTAATGTAAGTAGGTATATACATTTTCCTAGATATAAACAACTTGACTCAATTTGTAAGTTGAAATAACTTGACTCAATTTGTAAGTTTCTTATGTCAAGAAGATTTCCTACAACGTTGTGTTGTGGCATGAATTAACCCCTTATTGATTATGCCACATAGACTAAGAAAAAGGTCTATCCCACAATCATGTGTTTGAAATTGGAGGATAAAATATAATTGTTTCTAAAAAGACAATCGTCTCAAGGCAACTTTTTTATACTTTCTGGAAAATAGTATTCTAGAGACATGTGGACTCACTTTCAAGATAATTTGACTCTGATCTAAATAAAAAATCAGTACAATAGGACATTGTTTAAATTCTAGTTTATAAACTAGGCTTGAACCGTCATCGTATTATTTACCACATTTTGGTGGTATTGTTTATAGACGCATTTCAAAATATTTTCTTAGGCCCTTTTTTGGGGGGCATTGGTGCATAGTTATATTACTATGGTCTTAGGTAAATCACTATGGTCTCTATTTTTCTTGGCATTGGTGCATAGTTATATTGCCATCTTTTCAAACATTATGATTGTGCATATAGGAAGATTCTTTCTCTATTTATTATCTACAAAGGTTTAATATTAGTTATGCAAACTATTTTGAAATTTCTATAGCTTTATTTCTCAGTCTAAAACAATGGAGAGAATTTATAGTGGGAAGATTGGTTTTCTATTTCCATTAAGTATTTCTTGATATTTAGTTAATGATATGTAAATTATCATTAATATTATACTAGAATAGTTCATCACAATAAATCTTACAATTTTTTACAATTTTTTTGTTATGCAATGTTTTACTTAGATTAATATTTAATATTATTATCTGAGTGCACATAACACTAAAATAAAATGAGTTCAAATAAAAGAATCTAAAAAAGTACCACATCATTGTTAGAATGAACATAAGATGTACTTTGGAAAACCCAATATCATAATTGAAAATACAAAGAAAGGTGAACTTATTATGGATTTTCCATGGACTTTGTGGCTTATATGACTACTATAGGGTCCTTTGATTCCTATGTGCTACTTATTGATGTTTGAGTCTGTTAAGACCGAAAAACCAACCTCA
>ML777572.1:1282691-1295041 GCA_009831015.1 Picea engelmannii
ATTTTTAATGATGTAATTTTTTCCAAATACAACTTCCGGATCTCAAGATATGGGCTCGTGAAGTTGAGTTGTCAAGTAGGGGCATAAGAAAACAAGTTGATTGTTATTTAAATTTATGGGAAAATTTTGGCCATTTTAAATCTTTAAAACATGTTCCATCATCTTTCTCATCGAAATACTTTTTCAACGATATAAATTTTGCGCGATTTTGTTGATTGGAGCTCAAGTTATGGCCTCTGCAAAATCATGACTCAACAATTGTTCATTGAATTTGATGGGGCAACCTTGGCCCTTGGATTGAATTTCATTTTTCTCCTTAAGTGTTTTGATTTTTTCTACAAAAAGGCTAATCTCACATGTATTGGGATGTTGGAAGTTTTAATGTATATAAATAAAAGTGTTTTATACACTTGATAAGAATCATAAGAAGAGAAGAGAAGACTATGGAGCTTTGGTAATTTGACTTCCTTGGGAAATTAATTAATAAAATATATTTTTAAACACCAAGTCAGCCTCCACCTATGCCAAGTCATTTTCCACGTGTTAGAATCTAGTTGTATGCCATAATTTTCCATGTGTCACCATCTTATTAGTTGATAGATTTTCCATGCGATCCAATTGTGGGCTGCCATAAGGAACATTCTCATTGGTCAATGGATACACCTGTAATTAATTTTTATGTGGCAAGATTTGATTGGTTGATGGAAAGTATTATGATTTATTTAATATAAAAGTTAAAGTGCAAAGATAAGTGGAACGAGAAGGGGGTAAGGTTAGTGTATGGAGGGGGATAAATGAGGGGAGCAGAGTTGAGGGGGTGACATAGGGTGATGTAGGGGGGGAGGTAATATGTAGGCAACGGGTTGTTAGATTGGTGGTTGAGGGAGGTAAGGGGGTAAGGGAATATGTATGAGTCTTCCAACCCATGAACTTGATGAGGAGATGAGGGAAGAGTCCCAAAAAAAAATAAGTGTGGAGACTGGTGGAGTTCGTATGGGAGGGGAGAGGAGGTATAAGGTGAGTGGAGGAAGATTTAAAAAATAATTCGTGTTGAGAGTTGGGAGAAGAATAAGGTGAAGAATGAGTGGGAGGGAAATAAAACTAAGTATGGAAACAAGAGAAGAGTATGAGTATAAAAGTAGAATTTCAAATGAGACTAAGTATAGGAGGAGGGAAAAATAAGGTTTGTGGTGAGTCTGCCGACCCACGAAAAATTACAAGGGTATAATAAGAATAAAACAAGGGTCTTGCGCCCAAAAAATTCAAGAAAATCATGGGTTTTGGGCCCGAAAATTTTAGATATATTTCTAAGAAATTAGCTTTGTTCCATATGGAAGAAGCATGATTTTCCTCTTAAACGAAAACCTGGATATATTGACCATATGAGCTCATATTTTGAATCCAAAAAATGCATGGAGAATATGCGATGGAGGTCTACATAATGAACTCTTTATTGGTCAATTTTTTTATTCTTTTAATATGAATTTTTTTATTATTCCAGGAGAGGGAAAATACAGACGACCAATTTTGRTCAACACTACTCTAACATCACACTCCCTTACTTTTTTTAATATGGAATAGTAAATAAATACGACAAGAGTGTAACCCATTCCTTTCCTTGTAACCTAGTATTTAACAAAGTTATGATAGTCATATAGGGTTGGGGTTTTTTCATGCCTTAATTGTTTATTAGGGTTATATTTTTTTCCCCTTTAGAATATTTTTGAAAGTCCACATATGAATAGCTCCACATGTGTGAGTAATGGAAATTGAAATGGCATCCACTTGGTATGGTCATGGTGGTCAATAGGATAGGTCATATTCTGGGAGCCATAACTTCCTCATATGAACTCTGATTAAGGTTATCTTCGTATCATTAGAAAGTTATCGATGTGTAACAACATGAAGAGGTTGGGAACTCGTTTCACATTTTTTGACCCCAAAACTACCATATTACTCCTAAAATAGGTTCCAAATTCTTTTGGAACCCCAAATAATTGAAATATGACCTACCCATGAAATGGGCCCTACAAGCCAATAAATCTAATTTTTGCACCCAAAAAGTACCAAATATATGAAAAAATATATATTGACCCATTTTGGACCACACCTCTCCATTTTTGGAGGATTTTGGTCCCCAAAAGATTTTGTTTTAAAGGAGGTGGGGGAATTTTTCCTCTACCTATTTCCTAAAGTATCGTTTGGCATTGCTTGGAAGTAGTCCTTTCAACCCAGCTTGCTACAATTTGTGATTCCGTCGTTACATTGTTATGGAATTATTTTGCAGAATTATATCCTCTACTAGCTATGCTTAAGATTCTATTGCTATGTAATCTATGGTAGGTAATACTTTTCCATCAATTTCCTAGTCTAAAAACGAAGGCTCATAGTTTTTCACATTTTCCAAATTCACCACTGAGTAAATGTGCATATATTGAGATACATTGATTCTATAGGCATTATCACCTACCTTCTCCAATAGTTCAAAAGGTCCATAATACAAATTATCAGTCTTATTACCGAGACCCTATAGCCTTTATTTTTTCATATGAAACCATACTCTATCTCCTATATTGAATGTATTCTCAGTTTTGTGCTAGTTATACTAGGTCTTTTACTTTTCGCGTGACTTATCCAATGTCTCTCGTACTTGCAAATGGATCTTATTGATCTTATCAATGAAGCTTTCAGCCTTCAAGTCTTCACCTATGGTATCTTCACTAGTATTCATTGTTCATATACATCATCTAGAGGTGAAAGTGTAAAATATCCAAAGAAAGTTTCAAAAGGGGATTTACTAGTTGAAGTGTGGATTGTTCTATTATAATAGTGATAAATGTAAATCAAATTTTCACCCCAAGTCCTTTGGTTCTTTTGATTGTAAACTATCAAAATCTAAGCCAATATATTTTTCACTACTATCTCCCCATAAATATATGAATGGAAGGTTTTATAAATCTTCAACTTGGTGTCCATCTTCTCCTAAAGTATATTCCAAAAGGCACGGAGAAATATGATATCTTTATCTAAGATGATGCTCCTTGTTATCCCAAAGTGCACCCAAACCTTTTCAAAGAACATGATTTTTGCATCTTGTCCCTTGATAGTATTTTTATAAGGAATAAGATTACACATATTACTAAACTTGTTAAATACCACAAATAAATAGTCATTTCCCCTCTTGGTTCTTGGCAAACAACCCACAAAATTCATGGACATCCTCTCTCCCATGGTCTAGTAGGTATAGGAAAGGGGATTTCTGTTATTGGGATTGTTGGTATAATAAAGTATGCATCCTGTTACAAACCAAGACACATCTTCTTGCATTTTAGGCCAATACATATACCTCTGTAAATTGGCAACTAACTTCCCAACACCATAATGCCCCACAACTTTGGAGGTGTGAACGTCTTTGATAAGTTGCAATATTTCACCTTTAGGAACATATATCTTATCCAACATGTAGAGTAACAGATCATCTAGATTTCTCTCATCTTAATCTACATGAACTTGGCCTCATATATACTGAAACACCTCCTTGAAGTCCTCATCTTATGTGGATTCCTCTTTATATGCATCATGGTTGGAAGGATCCATGGGCATAAAAATACCCAAAACTATGATTTTGGATGTGGGTGGCCTTCAAGACACCTTACTTGGTGACCAAAAGTTTGCCAAAACAATCGTAACTACTGAATCCAAGCACACCATGTTAGCTAAGTTCAAATCAGATCTCACAACCCCAGAGTTTCAACAACTCATTTGTGAACTTGAAGATCTTTTCTCTCGCTTGATTTCATTAAATATTTCGAATGGTGAACTTCTAATATGTGTCGTTGGATAATATATTTTGTTGTTGTAATCAGGGGAAATGATTTTGAAGAAGTGAAAATACAGAAAGGATTCACTCGTATATTTTTTTCATAACATTTTATGGATCAGATGGATTGGGTGCCTACGTTTCAGATTCTCTACATAAATCATATGCCAAAAAGTTCATGGAATCTATTGAGGACATCCTTATTGTTGATTACTTTCCATTATAAGGTAAGTCTGGTTGATAGTCGCGTTCAGTGTGTTTCATTATGTTATGAACATTTTCATTTTCGATAAGCATTTATGTTCTCGATATGATTTGAAAAAGTAGTTGATGAGATCAAACCTCAAAGGCTACTTTCTATCATTTGTATGGACATTTATTGAACTCTGGGTATTTTAATGAATACTGTATTTGTTTAGACAAGTCAAATTTAATCGAATAGCATTTTATTTTTAAGTATAAAAATATAATTTTAAAGAAATTGAAGTAATCTCTTACTTTCTTAAGGTTCAATAGACCAATTGGTTTCACTGGACGTTCATCATCATCATCATGCTTGAGGTCCATATTTGAAGGGTTCCCTCTAGTGCATTTCCTAAGAATATATATATATATATATATATATATTCATATTTGCATAAGTTTTTAGTTTTGAATTCTATTTGAGTTGAGTGAGACTCAATTACCCTAGATCCATTTTAAAAGATCAAAAAATTTGTAAGTCAAAAGATTTGATCTTTTTAGACCTTTAATAGATTCCACATTAACATGGATTTATGTTGGTGATAATAAAAATAAAAACCAATAATTTAAATAATAAAATAATGACGAGCTCTCACCATTTTTATACTAAAATTGGGAGTTGTATAAGATCTAAAATGTCTTTAAAAAATGAAAATCATTTTTTCTTAAAATTTCCTTCATATATACATAAAAAGTTTAATATTGCTAGAAAAACCATTAGGGATGCTTCTAATGAGTCCTCAAAATCCAAAAAGATAAATAGGTACACAACCCTAATTAAAAATAGAAAAAGGGTATTATATAAATAGGAAGCAAGAGAAGCTTTTCCACCTATATAAGGTAGATCCAAATAAATTTTGTAGGTAAATTTTGACTTGTAAATAATGAACACAAGATGGTTTATTTGAGGGACTGGAATTCCTACCTTAAAAATATTTATGAATCCCCTGATGTTGTGGAAAAAATTCAAACCCTTTCTATAGAAGTATATTTTTTTCTATAGAAGACATAGAATTTGGGGTTAAACTGATCACAAAATGGAAAGCTAAGGACATTGAAGGCTACCAAGCAAAAAATTTAAAATTAGAGGGCTTATCCTCATCCTTCACATCTACAAGCTCTTCAATCTATGAGTCAAGCAAGGCTTCCCTAGACCTTGGAAACAAGACCTCATTGTTCCTATTTTTAAAAGTGGGAATAAAAAAAACCCCTCTAGTTATAAGACTGTTATGATTAACCCCCTTTTAACCAAGTTATGTGGAATTATTTTTGAAAGGAAAATTAGTGTATGGATAGAAAAATGCCAAACTAGATTTAAGAGCTATCATTCAACTGTGGACCACCATGTTAATCTTAGGATCATTGCATAGGAGTGTCATAATAATAAAACTAATATCCTATTGTTTCGTTGAATTTAGAAAATCTTTTGATATGGTGCTTAGGACTAAGCTTTGGAATGGGTTAGAGGAGCTAAAATTTCTTTTCAAGTTGAGAGATATTGTGATAAGGTTGTATGAGGACATTATTTCCAAGTTTAGGAACACTGAGGGATAGTTGGAAGAAATTAAATGCAATATAGGAGTTAAGAATGGGTGTCCCCTATCCCCTACCCATTTGGAATATACATTGACAAGGTAGAGGGTTGTTCAGAAGAAGTAGGTTTTGTCGAACCAATGCTAGCTAGTATAGTCATCATCCTCCTTTATGTTGATGATATTGTTCTTATGGTGAGGAGTCCCTATGGTCTTGACAAACAACTAAAATTTCTCAAGGATTTCTTCTCTAGTACATGTATGACTATTAACACTGACAAAACAAAGGTCATGATAATTAAATCCAAAAAGATCACTTATGCTAATTTTAGGTATTAGAAAAACAACTTGGAGGAAGTGATTTCATACAAATAGATCTTAGAATCAATCTTTATTACAAGCTCAATTGGAACTATAAAATTGAGAAAATTATAAATGGAGGGTGGAAAGTTTATTATGGGCTTGAAACTATTGTAAATCAGTGGACCTTTGGCTATGTGATAAGAATAAACTCCTCTTTGAGACTCTCGTCACTCATTTTGTCTTATATGGTTGTGAATTATGAGGTTGCGACATCTCTGAAGAATCATGGAGAAAGATAGAGCAAATCCAAAAGTGTTTTATAACCCGTAATCTCAAAATCAAAGGCAATATACCATATGCTATCCTCCTTGTAGAAGCAAGTCTTTCCCCCAATGAGAGCATGGATTTGACTAGGTACCTAATGCACAAGACCAATATAAGCAACATGTAAGACAAGAGGCTTCCTAATATTTCTTCAAACTCAAGTCAAAACAACCTATGGCTCAAGCAAGGTTTGTATAAAGATGCCCAATATTGGATAAATCATTGGGGTATAAAGGAAGAGGTCACTCTATAAAATAATGATAATATTAAGAACATTTGTGCATCTAAATTTAAGGAGAAATTGTATTGTGATAAATGATAATAGAAAATTAAGATACTGTAAGGAAGTGTTAAAACATAATCTATAAGATAAAAAATATATCTCTATTTTGATTAACATAAAGAAGAAAATCAATATTGCCAAAATAAGGACAAACTCTCATGAGCTCAATTGTGAAATATGGTATTAGAAAATTCCTAAAATATTGTGGGTCAAAAGAATTTGTCATATTTGTGAGGGTTGAATATGAAAAAACATTTCTCTCAAATTATCCTACGAACACCCACATTAGATGTGAATTTCAAAATATTTTTTACAATACCAACCTTTCTAACCTTTTTACTCATCAAAACTATGGTAATTTAGGAATGCTTCGCTTAAATATTCTTGAGCACAAAAATATAATGTTAAAGAAATCCAAGTAATTTTGGTCTTAGTGGAGGTTAAACATCATCGTCATCATCATCATTTAAACTTAATTTTAAAGTATTAATAATATTAAGTATTTTTATAATTTGTTAACTAAAAATAAAAAATAATCTAATTTTTTTTCTTCAATTTTTCTTTTTCTATCATAAAAATAAAATATTAACCAAAATATATTAACATTTTTTTTAAAATCTTATAAACTAAAATAGATAATCATTATCATCACCGCTAAATATTGAGAGAAAAGTTGATTAAATTATATAAAAAAATTAAAGAAAAATAAAATAATATTAAATTAGATTCAAAATTTATTAAAGGTTGAAAGGATATTTATTTTTTACTCTGCGAACTTATATATATAGCCTGCGTGGGCCTAATGGTTAAGAACATGTGTTTCCTCTTAAGAGGTCACAAGTTCAAATCAACCTCCAAGAGAAGAAGTCATTCAGAAGAAATAATATATACTGAACAAACAGATGCCCATAATGAGAAGTCGGCCCAGGCAGTTAGCCAGAATCAGTATAAATATAGGAGGCAAATATCCATTCTGGAAGGCAGTCTCATAATTGCAGAGCAACACTTGTGCACACTACAGTACCTAGTTTGGTGCACAGGTCTAGAGGAGAGCTTCCATTGCAGCTGCTGCAACTAGCATATCACATTTGTCTTGGACTATCTCTTGGTTAGGGTTTGGACTATCTGATCAGCTCTTGTTGGTGCGCTATCCTTGGGGAAAGGTGTGCTACCCTTTGTTTGGCTATCTAGCCTAGGGTTTGATTCTAGAGTGATTCTCTGTCAAAGTTAAGGTGCTCGGAGGGTGGCTTCGGTCTATGTTTGAGTGACAATAATGATATTGTCAATGGTAAAATGAGCACATCCATTATATTCTAATAGGTTATGGGCCCACACCTCCTTCATTCAGTCTAACTGCTAAAATGAAACATATCCATAAGGATATTAAGCTCGTTGAAGAACTGCCACTAGGGTTTCTAGCAGGAGCAGTCACCAAAGCACTGTCGCAAGGGTTACTAGCAGGTGCAGTTGTAGAAACCCTAATCCTCTCGTTGAGGCACCTTAAGTGAAGGGATTGACCTAATATCTAGATAGATCAGTGTGCCCTATCCTAGCACATATCCTAGTACTCTCAACAAGCTAAGACGTTAAGTTTGAGTTTCCAGTCAAATCTAGGGTGGACAAAGTCAAAGCAGCCATGACTTACTCTATGAAGTCAGAAAACAAGTTAGATGGAGCTTCTAACTTCAGAGCATGGAAGACAAGTATTGACCTCATCCTTGCCAAGAATAAAGTGTTTGATATCGTGAAAGGAAATATCATGAAACTAGAGTTTGAAGAAGGAAAAGAGAAGGAACCACAGAACGTTGCAGTTATGGAGAAGTTCAAAGACAGTGAGTTCAATGCTATGAGTATCATATTGGAATCTATAAAATACCACTTGATACCCTACATCTCCCATCTTGACTCATCGAAGAAGATGTATGATGCCCTAACAAACCTCTTTTCAGTCAGAAACATTGGACAAATAATGAGTCTAAAGAATGAGCTCTGTGACATGAAGAGCTCTGTGACATGAAGATGAATGATGATGAAAGAACAAAATCATACTTTGTGAGAATCTCTCAGTTAAGAGATCAACTACAAGCTATCGAAGAAATAATTTCAGAGAAGGAATTGGTAAACATAGTACTCAATGGTCTTCCCAAGATGTGGGATGCATTTGCCGCAAGCATGAACACAAGGAAGGAGTATCCTACATTTGAATAACTTTGGACTTTTTGTGCTCAAGACAAATCTAGGATCAATGCAAAAGAGAAACCCCATGATGATCAAGCCTTCACAACAATATTCAAGAATTTCAGGAACAAAAGGAAGTTTGGTTCAAAGAGGAAGACAAATCAAGAGAAAGATATTTCAGAAATACAATGCTTCAACTGTCAAAAGTATGGTCACTACAAGAGTCATTGTCCCGAGCTAAATAAAAGGAAGGAGAAACACAAAGCATCAGTTCCCGAAGAAAAAGAACCTACAAAGAAGACTAAGCATGATGAAAGAGACTTCTTCTTCTGTAGATAACAATACTCTTCTTATTTCTTGTACATATCTTGTTTGCATAGTCTCTGTACATATCTTGTATATCTATCTCTTAAAAGATAATATGTTCCAAGAAGAACTATACTTATGGAAGAACAACAAGATAAGGATTGCTATCGTTATACAAGTCAAATAATACACATGAAAGGATACATCAAACAAATCATGTGGAAGCTATTACAAGATAAGCCGAAATCATAATCAATCATGAAGTGACTTAGAAGAAGAAAAGATAGAAAGAAGTCAACAATCAAGAGAAAATTGGAGAAAGACTTATGATGTTTTGCAGAAGACAATAATATGGAAGTGTGGACTCTGTTAGACTGAGGGAACCGATTATATATTGCAGAAGAAAATAAGGATGCAGACAGAAGTGTGGACTCTGTTAGACGGAGGGAGTCGATTATATGCACTCATACATGAAGCAAGGATTATGAGACAACTAATCCTATGATCCATTGAAGATGATGAAGTATATATCCATGGTAGCAGCCATGAAAGACAATACGTGTTCAGTTCAACCTTAGAAGAAGTCTTCTTCGAAAAAAAAAAGCCTTAAAGTATCCTTGGTTGTCCATCCACATCCATGATTCTATAATAAAAAGAAGAAGTGGAATCTTTAGGGCATGGAATCTATAAGAAACTCCATCAACCCAAGAGCTAAAGAAAAACATTAGGAAGAACATGAAGATTCCAAGAAAGAAAGAAAATCCAGAACAACTAGTCATTAAGAATCACAAGATTACCAGCTTGATATGAACTCACTAAAAGAAATCAAGCAGAGGAAATGAAAGTTGTGGTGAAGAACAATGTATATATGCAAGCATTGCAAGGTCCATAACTAGAGGTTCTCCCAGATGGAGGGAGAATACTATGACGATTACTCATTCCAGTAAACAAGACATACCTCTACATGAGTCTTTATATCATCCGGAATATCCATGGGTTGGAGTTCTACATCATATGAATGGAAACAATGTTCTCCAAAGCAATTGAACAAAGAGCATATGAAGAGAAATCTCAATACTTTGAGGCATACCAGAAAGAGACCCTTGTATAAAGACGAAAGAAGATAACTTGGTGGAGAACCTCCAGTACATAGCAGAAGCGTTGTGAAGGTTTTCTATAACAGAGATATTGTATCAAGATGATTACTCAGAAGATCAGATCTCATGATGATAGAAGAAGTTCCACATGGATATGTTCCAGTTTTCCAACAATAATATACTTTATTGATCAGAGCTACATAAATCCTCCAAAGAAGACCAGTGTTCCAGACTGAAGTACATTTGAAATCAAGCATTACATTATCCGTGATGAAGTCCATAAAGGAGAAAGTGGTTCTCCAATACATTTCTCCACAAATGAGCAGATAAGAAGACATTTTGATAAAGCTTCTGTTCAAGATGAAAGAGTTTGTGTACTCAAGCTGGAGCTCATGGAGATGACTACCTTATTTAAAAAGGAAGAGATGAATCCTAGGTTGGGAGGGAGCACTGATGTATTATTGATTGATGGACAATCATTTTTCAGTTTGAAAAATGGTCCAGGATGAGCAGATTCTTTCCAATTCGGAAAGTGGATTGAGATTTCTGATGGACAAACATTTTCCAGTTTGGGAAATGGTTCGGATTGCTGATGTACCATAGATAACGAATTCCCATTGTGGTTAACATGGGGAGTGGTATAGGGTAGTCTCTCTTCTTGAGGGTTACTCAAGAAGACTGGCCCGCCTCACCATACAACAATTTCTCATTGTGGTTAACATGAGGAATGGTCCGTTTTGGAGTTTGGTGCAGGACAAACATTTCCTCTTGTGGTTAACATGGGAAATGGTCCAGACAATCATTCCTTAGGGAATATTCATTCTCTCCAGGTTGCACTTTGTTTAGTGCCGGAGGAATGTCCCAAGGTGGGGAATGGTCCAGGTTCAACAATCAGAGACATACATTCCTTAGGGAAGAGTCATTCTCTCTAGGTAACACTTTGTCTAGTGTCGGAAGAATGGCCCAGGGTGGGGAATGGTCCAGGCTCATAAATCAAGACAATTATTCTTCCTTGCTTGAGAAGAATAGTCCAGATAGCTCATGATTGATGTATTACCTTCTTGAGGGAATATGCTCTTCCAAGATCTCATAGATGTGAGTGGAAGAATGGACCAGATGATTCAGTTTATATCATAACATTGCTTCTGTGCAGATTGATATCAGATTATTGTTATGAAGATTGTATGTCTTTAGACTGTAGATGTATACTACTGTGGTGGATGTGTTCCACTGTTTGTGACTATAAGTCATTGATCATGTACCCGTGTGCTACTTGGTGTGGTAGTGTACCACTGGATTGTAGTTGTGTACTACTATGGATGGACACAGTTGTGTTGTATTGAATCATATTGTTCTGATTGCCTTGAAGACTATCAACAGTGTTGAAAATAATTATCAGCTAGATGAATGATGAATAGAGATTTCCCAGACATAAAATGGTTCAGAACATTTACTCTTCTAGATTAGAATAATGGCTCTTGTGTCACTCCATGGAGTGAGCATCATGTCTGATTACTCATATAGAGTATGGTTTTGAGAGATGGTGCAGATGATGACACTGATGGTAATGATGGTGCTCATGATCTAGTCATGAGATAGTCTATACAACTATGTTGATGCTATCGGGTGAATGGTATGTTTGTGCTCAAGACCATTACCTGTAATACCTCCCTAGATAGGAGAGAGTGTTGATATTATGGTATATGCGGGAGGTATTTACCTCCACGAGTAAACCTGACAAGAATAGAATATTCCAGGAAGCAAGAAGAAACCCTAATGAGTTGGATAATAATCCTAGAAGACATGTCAGCTCAAGAAGATAATTTGTATTAGGTTATTATCCTCCAAGAGAAGAAGTAGACCAGAAGAAATAATATATACTAAACAAAGAGATACCCAGAATTAGAAGTCGGCCCAGTCAGTTAGCCAGAATCAGTATAAATACAGGAGGCCAATCTTCATTATGGCAGGTAGTATTAGAATTGCAGAGCAGCACTTGTGCGCACAACAATACACAGTTTGGTGCACATGTCTAGAGGAGAGATTCCATTGCAGTTGCTACAGCTAGAAGATCACATTTGGCTTGGACTATATCTTGGTTAGGGTTTGGACTATTTGATCATCTCTTGTTGGTGCACAATCCTTGGGGAAATGTGCACTACCCTTTGTTTGGGTATCTAGCCTAGGGTTTGATTCCAAAGTGATTGTCTGTCAAAGTTAAGGTGTTCAGAGGGTGGCTTCGGCCTATGGTTAAGTGACAATAG
>ML777572.1:1308675-1321941 GCA_009831015.1 Picea engelmannii
CGAGAGGAGTTGGGAGAGCTTTGACTCTTCGGGCCGAGTTTTAGAGAAGGTCCTGGTGAGAGCAGGGGGGAACCGTGAGGGTTGCCTCATTTTGCGTCACTTTGGGTTTTATTTAGTTCCCTTGTTTACCTTCTTGATATTTAATTGTGCAACATATTCTTATGAATCTAACTTTGGAACTTCTACTTCCCTCTCACCATCAACTTCTGGAATATGGATATTGCGCAGATTATCCTCTGTAAGATCTCCTTCTTTTGTGACATGATAACATGGTAGGAACTATCTAACTATTTGTTTCTTCTAATCCTTATAAATTGGGATTATTTCAAATTTTGGTTCTTCATATATCCTATCTCTTACCACTTTCAACATTGTATCTTTGTCTGTATTTTCATGCTCAAATGAAACTGAAACTACAAAATTGTGTTGTATTTCTCCCTAGTTTGCAGTTTCTCTGCGTTGTTCCTGTTCTTTGTACCAATTCTTTGGAATTCCTTCTAATGTGTGAATAAAATGGTGTGGTCATTCTTTTGGTGGTACTAATATCCATTGAAACATGCACCTATCTACATGTTCTTTAGGTTTTCCAATTCCATCATATCTCTCCTCATTTATATGCTCCTACCTTGCGCTGAATATGATGTGCAATAACCTCTTGAATTGAAACCAATTATTGATATTCTCCTTGTGTGTACCCCACCAACGGGAAGATGTGGATTTCAAAGAAATATCTAATGCTGGTAATCTATGATTTTCTGCTGCTTCTAATTCAAAATACATTAAAAATTATTCTAAGTATCACACCATAAAAAGTGGGATGATCTCTTACCTCTGAACCAGTCCATCTTAGTGCACATGTCATTCTAGCACATATTCTGGTGGATAATTCATGTAGTTGTTGTTTCTAGTTCTTCAATCCTATTTCAGAGTCTCAAGCATAAGAACTAACACTCCTGCAACCGAGCATACCATCTGCAGTTGGGTTGATATAATATTCTTCGCGCATGGTTGTTCTATAAAAAATATTTACATCTTCTGTAAGAATATTGTTTGTCGTAGTTTCCACATATCTTCCTCCTTTTGAGGGATCCAATGGTGCAATATCTATGTATTCTCTAGATTCAAACATCATCTTCCTAGTCTTCAAATTAATAATATTCTAGTTATCAAAGGCCCAATCTAGACCCAACAATACTGGATATGGTGAAGTGTTATCCACTATGTCAATGACTTCAAAGTCTGCCATGGTGCGCACATCATCTAAGTCTATTGGAATCCCTTTCAATATTCCAATTGGAACCACTTTGTGCTAATTTACTAATTTCAACTACATCGGTGAATACCCCAATTGAGTTTCTCCCATAGCTTCCCATTTCTTCTTTGGCATAACATTGACTTCAAACCCTAAGTCTAATATGATATCCTCCATATTGAAATCTGCAATGTTTTCATTCAATATTAATTCCCTACTTTTTATTCTCTTCTTCCGGACCTGATTCACTGTCTTTACCCATTCTTCCCCAGGATGACACTTTTCTAAAAAAAACTGCAGTACTTGTAAAGAATTTTTATCATTCAAAATTTTTACACAAGATCCCAAAATTTTTCTCAAATTACTTACTTTGTTTGATGATTTCTCTTTGCTGGTATGATCAAACAATGGAGGCATGTCATACACTGGTACCTCATCTACTAGCTTTGTTCCTGAAGTAGACGTATTTTCTTTCAAAATCTCCTGCCTAGCCTCTTTGAATATCTCCTTTTCTTTGCGCACATCAAACTTCCGTTCAGGTGAGGTATTCTTCCTTACCCACTGGCCTATATATTGGTTCTTCTTAGCTGCAACATCCCCTATCTTATCTCCACCTCTAGTAATTATGCTAATCTTTTTCCCATCCTCTTCTCTATTTTCCACCGCAATCCATTATACTTTCTGATTGTTTTGGTTTCTCTTATCCTGTATCTTTTTCAACAGTGTCGGAAAATATTATGTCTCATCATCTATTGCACGAAAATACATACATGTAGCAAGTGGTTGTGGATAGTCTTTGGCCTAGTGCCATGGTTTCTAACAGTTATGGAAAACTACTGGTCCTCGAACTCCTCCAAAACCTCTTCCTCCATGAACTCATCCTTTGAAGCCTCCTCTATTACCCTGGTTATCTCTGTGCGGTGTATTATACTGAGGTTCCTAATTGTACTATGGTTATGCATTATTGTATTGTGGTGGCGTTGCGCACTGTTGCGGTGGTGGTCCAAATTGTTGTTCATTATTATACTGCGATTGTGCTTGAAATTGTTGCATGAGATTATACTGTGGATTTTGCGCATTGTTATACTACGGTTGCTATGCAGGTTGTCCTGCTATGTGTTCAACCTGCACCCTATATCTATCTACAATCCTTTATTTCATCATCTCCAAGGTTCTATAGTCCTTTTCTTCATGTCGAAATGACTTGCAAAAATTACAAAACATACTCTTCAATATTGTTCTATACTTCTGCATCAGAGGGGAATGATAGGGATCATGCCCATGTGTCTCACAAATCTCACACCATGGTCCTCCTAAAGATCAATGGTTTGGCATACCGCCTCCAATATACTAACAAATAATGGACACTCATTCATGTGATGGCCTTCTGTCTTGTACATTATGCACCAAACATGTTCCCTCTTTTCCTTTCCCTTATTCTGATTTAATTGCACTGTTAATCTTTTCAAGTCTTGTCTCATATTTTCCAAAGTTGGATTTGTTTATTTATACTGGTTTTACCCTAACTGTAAGGCTTCTTTCATATCCTCATCCTAGCTCTGAAATTTCTGTTGTCTCAAAGGATACTTCAAATGTGGAAATAAAGAGTTAACAAATAGTTTTCTATGTTGCATATCGGTAATAGGTTATTTCAACTTACCTTTTATCCTCTTGAACTTATGATCCACCTCCCAGACTGATTCTCCTGGCTTCTACTTGATCTCTATCATTTCATTCATAAACTGATCCTCTGAACTCAGTTTTTGAAATTCATCGATTAATTGCCTCTTCACCTATGCTATAGTTTTAGGCGCTCCTGTTGGGTTGTTTACTGTGATACCCATGTACTAGTCTAATGCATGGTATATTAATGTGATTGTCAACTGCACAACCTTTGTATCTTAGTCTATAATTTGTTTGTCTGCCCAAATATTCTCACAAATGAAAAGATGCTTCTCTGGGTCATCTGACCCTTCTCCTCAAAACTGTGGTAACCTAATAGTTGGATATTGTCATGCCATTGTGAAGTTTGTTGTACTACCACCTCCGCATGGTGTATATATCTGTCTGTTGTTTGATAAAATCACACTTCTTCTTGAGTTTCCACTAGACCCACGTCCTGTAAAAATTCTTCTACCACTAATCACTTGATGGTTAACCAATTTTTCTTCTTCAGATGTATTAGTTGGACATGGGGTTGTGGGTTCCACACTAATTTGGATCTAGAATTGAGATCCTTCTTCTACACTATACCCATGACCTCTGGTTTTCCTCTCATATGTGGAAAACAAGATATCCTCAATTTTCCTAGTGGCACGAAGATCCTATACCTCTTCCTCCTTGTTGTCCAAGACCTCTCGCTCGAATACTTCCCTCTTCTTGATATTCATCTTATACTGGTAGGGTCGTCCGCTACGCATCAAACCTTCTTTTCTTATGATTTCTATAGTTTGTTCATCATCCATCATGATGGGGTCCACTTATTCTTTCTTCTGGCTACTCTCTAGAGCCTTCTCCACATATCAGATCTTCCTTAGTGCTTCCCCCAACTCCCTCATGCACACAGAGTGATATAGTTGTCTCATTTCATGGTCATGATACTTTTATCATGTAATAATATCTTGATCGATGTGTAAAGAGAACTGATCTACCTCCCTTTGGCTCCCTTAAATAAATCCTTCTCTGCAATAGTATATGACTTCACTATGTCTACTGCAAATTCAATAATAAACCCTGCAGTAATGTTATCTAACCAAAAATCCACTGCCCGCATGAACTTATTATTAACCCTTTCCAATCGCACAATATTTTCAGTAGTCCACTCTATTGGCCTAATCCAATTAGTTGGATGGGTATCCTTCAACCTTAATAACCATTCCTGTAATAACTTTGGAAAGTAACAAAAATATGCTTCATACAAATCAGTAAACAAATACCTCTACAGATGTTGGCACAATGTATAACTGAAACCCTTATTATCTTTCTGCACAAACTCTAACTTATTTGTCTCCAACCATCTCTAGGATTCCATGCCCTGAACATCCCTTTCTACCACTGTCATTTTATTCACCAAACCCATTTCAGGATGTCCTTTTGAGTTCCATCCGACAATGCAAACATTTTTTGGATGTATGGGTTGACCTGGGTTCTACCTTAGTTCTCCAACAAAACCCTTTTCGTCATCGGCCCTTCTGGTAAACCAGAAGGTTACACAGTGCATTGAGTGCACAACGAAGTCTCACCCAAGATGGATTATGGGTGGCTGAAGGATGCAGATGTTTGTAGTCATGGAAGGGATTGGGGATATCCTTCTTATTTCTCTTCTATTTTAACATATATTCTATTCATCATATCTCCTACTTTATCCATTCAATGACATACATTCTGCATAATTATACTAGTGTGCACTGTAAATAAACCAATTCATTTATTCATAATTGAAAAAACAAAAACAAAAACATTCAAACACATTGCAACACAAGATTTTACCGTGGTTCACCCCCCTTGAGCTACTTCCACAAAGATATTTTTCTTTATTCATTCTTCTTCAAAATAGTGATGCACACATTACATCAAGGTTTTAATATTGGTGACATTGACCATCGTTGCACCAAGCTCCACAACTTGCGACCTCACCGTCAGTTATGCTTCATGATTCTCCATCATTGATACAAATCAAGCTCCATATCTTTTAGCCAAAACCTAGTACTATGAATTAAGACTCAAAAATATCTTCCAAAAGTAGTTCTTTAGATGAGTTCAAAGACACACCTAGCTACCTCATACGTCCTTTATTTATACTACAAAATGGGTAAAAACTCTTACATTATGACTCAAAAAACCCTAATCCTAAGTGGAATCAACTTTTCCACTTTCCAATTGCCTCCCACATAGTTGGTATTCATCCTTTCTTTGAATATGCACTGATATTTCTTCCTTCTGAGTGTGCTTCTTCCTTTTCTCTTCGCCGGTCTTCCTTATTTCTAGCATGTTATACTTCCTTTGGTCCATTCTTCCTCTCTTACTGTGCTTAACTCCCAAAATTTCCTGCTCCAACAATGGTGGGTGTTTGGAAGACAATTTGTATCTTTAAACATGGGGAACTGACATATTTGAGAAAGAAATTCCTTGTGAAAAAATAAACCGATCGAAAAGGTAGAAGAAGAAAGTGAAAAAGAAAAGTTATGTATGTCAAAGTGTAGGATTTCAGAAGAGGGAAATCCAATTTATAGTGGAATAGATGCCGCTATTATTTCTCCCCCATCTCCAAAAGAAAAGATAAAGAGTTCATTAGAGAGAAATCCATCCAGTATATCATCAATACAACTTGTTGTGGATGACTAGATGATGGAGGAATTCTTGGAGCTGATTATACAATGGATGAAATTAGAGAAGAAACCGGTGTAAAACATTGTGGTGAAGAAGTTTCTATGGTGAAATATCTTGTTAGACAATCAAATCCCATGTCCAATCTCCTCCCACAGTTGATCTGTCAGTGATCAAAGGGGAAAGAACTACAACGTTGTTAACTCCACAACAGGGAGGTCAATAGTGTCAGAATAGGTGTTCATCGTTCCTACCTAGATTGATAACTGTGCGGCGAATAACTTGAAAATGCATTCAGGTCAATGAAAGTCGTTTAGAATGACTTGAAGGTAAGTTACCTAAATGTACTATTCATTATCGCTCTTATAAAATCATTAAATAATATTTTGAACCAAAATCTGATGTTGCTAAATGTCAATTATTTTTAACTTTGTTAAAATATAGAAGTTTCACTCTTGTTAGGATAATTTTAGGCATTAAAACAATCAAAAGTGTAGAAACAAGTCATCATATTGTTAGAAACCTTGTAGATTCTTTTCAAAGAATTGGTAAGAAATCTCATTCTAAATACCGCAATGTAGCCCGACATGTCTTGTCACTATCAATTGTTAGCAAGATCACGAGAAAACATCGTTTTCTACAACAAACCTCTCACCTCTTGAAATTCAATCTCGAAACCCTTAGAAAGTATTCTCATAGATGAGATAGCCTAGACACAGGTGTCCCAACATATTTATGGGTCTTCACTGGTAGGATACCTCGTTCTGACATGAAGTTAATTGGAGTAGTTAGGGGACTAGTTCAGGATTTTTGGCATGAGAACAATATTCCTTCTTCCAACCAAACATATGTAATAAAATTGAGAAGGGGATATAGGGATTGTGAAACCCATATAAAACACTTTCTTGACATTAAATAGACATAATTGTATTCAAAATAGTACATAGTGCACTTAATTTGGGCCAAAGATCTTTCCATAAATGCAAGCCTTGGTATGTTTGAATAAACAAAATTCATAACACATGTTGTTGTAAATATCACATTGAATATGGTTATTATTATGACACACACACACACACACACACACACACACACATATATTATTTTATTTTTTTCATGTTTTGCATAACACCCTTTTGCAAGAATGCTTAGTTATATTTCCACCGTCGTCATCTAGAGAATTTATTCACAACATATTGCGTACAAGGCCAAATGGTTTTACATTTTATAAAAAAACATGCTTAGATGGGACATGCCCCAGGTGTGGTGGAATGACATTACTGAGAAAGTGCATCCATGTAAGCGATGGGTATAAATTGGGGAGGAAGGAGGTTTCCTTGCAAAGATTTAAATATGTGACATATGATATTGATGGAGGATAGGAAAGAAAAAAGAAACAATTGTTTACTTTCCAAGTACAAGTTTGTGACTTCATGAAGGACTTCATAAAAAACACACGACATTATGTTCAACATGTCCATGTGGCTCAATGACAGGATGATAATTTTAGAATATGCAGAGATACATTTCTTGTTGGTACTGTGTTATCAATGGTTGATTTTGCTGAGAACTACACCTTTCAACTACAAAATGAGATTCAAAGCCAATATTATCACTCAGAGAAGGTCAACAAAATGGTCCATATCACATATATACATGGACCAGATAATAATGAACAAAACAGAGTTATATTGAAAGAGTATCACTTCTACATAAGTGATGATTGATGCCATGACTTATCCTATGTACAACATTGTTTTCGGTTGTTCTACAATAACATTAAGGAGAATAACATACAAATGTCCATCAACATTGTATTTGGTCAGATGGTTGAATAGGCCAACTAAAAAATGCTCGTGTATTTCAATTGTTGTGTATGTTGCACAAAAAACTAAAGGTACCACACATTTGGAACTATTTTGAGTCTGGGCATAGGAAATGGGAGCATGATGGAGTCGTTGCATGCATAAAAATAATGTTACAAAGGAAACAAATTAATTTCACTACTACTTCCCTCATTCGAGATGAAAAATCCATTGTTGAATGGTGTTCTTTAGTAATGGGAGAGGGAAAAAGAACCCGTGAATACCAATCACATAGGAAAGGACAGATACATAGATATGTTTAGGCAAGTCAAGGCATGGAAAGGCATGTAAAGGAATTTCAAGGCATGGGATGGAAAGGCATGCAAAGGAAAGGCATGGCATGGAATGTCATGGAAAGGAAAGGCAAGGCAATTGAAGGAAATGAAAGACATGGCATGACATGGAAAGGAAAGACAAGACAATGCAAGGTATGGCATGGAATTTCATGGCATGGCATGGAAAGGAAAGATAAGAAAATGCAAGGAAAGGCAAGGAAAGGCAAGGCAAGGCAAGGCAAGGCAAGGAAATGCAAGGCATGACATGGTGTGGAAAGTAAATTCAATGCAATGAAAGGCAAGGAATGGCATGGCAAGGAACGAAATGGAAAGGAAATGCAAGGAATGGCATGGCAGGGCATGCAAAGGCAAGGCATGCCATGGCATGACATGGAAAGGAAATACAAGCCATGCAAAGGTAAGGCATGTCACGTCATGGCATGGAAAGGAAATTCAAGGAAAGACAATATAAGGACAAATATAACAACCCTTAAAACAAGTAATCATTAAATTAAATGGGGATAAAAATGCAAGCTTAAACTACGGTTTAGATAACAAATGGATGTTGAAATGAAATATGACACATGAAAACCCTACAATATTCAAGACATCACAGCCCTAACAGGATGAAAATTATGACAACCATGTAATACAATGTGTATTCCAAGGGTTTAATTGTGAGGCATGGAAATGTTTCTCTTTTTGTTATTCTTGTTTCATTGCAATCCACATTTTGATTTGACTTTTTCCTTGCATAGTTTTATGGAACGTTATATTTATTTTTATATAGGTTAAAATGGGAAACCACATGAAAAGACATGGGAAGATACATGACAATGGTATGGCATGGAAATGGAAATGGCATGGCTTGGAAATTCATGGAAATGGCATGGCATGGCAATGAATGGAAATGGCATGGAAATGACATGGCATGGAAATGGCATGGCATGGAATGGAATGGATTGGTAATGACATGGCATGGATTGGAAGTGACATGGCATTGCAAGGCATGGAAATGTCATGGTATGGAAATGGCATGTATTGGAAAGGCATGAAAACGACATGACAATGGAATGGCATTGAAAGGCATGACAATGGAATGGAAATAACAATTTCATAGAAAAGGCATGCCATGGAATGACTTGGAAATGAATGACAATGGAAAGGCATCACATCAACATGTTTGTGGGATTAGGTTTGGGAGGGTCCTTTGTCTCCTTGTGTTCTCTAACCCAAAAATTGGGTAGGAGTGTTCAATAAACTCTCATAGATTGTAAAGGGAAAAGAATAATGGTTTCAAGTCTCCCTGGAGGAATTTGGTAGCATAGAATTACTTTCTATGCCATGTCATGAGATGTAACCTCAAAATCTTTATTTGTAGGTGGAAAGTTATACCCATTCTAATATCTAGTTTCCATGTGAACTCTCTCATTCTATTGATCAAAATCAATAAGTTTAGTGGACATCATGGAATACTTAATAAATGTTATTAATAATTGATTGGCTTAACAAAATTTACATATACCCACTACACAAGCTAAACAAATATGAGTGCATTCATGAGTCATTGATTCATCTTTTTGGAATTTATGAAGGGTTACACATAAATAAAATGATTTTGTATATGTCATGCATAGAAAGAGGGGAATAATTTGTGTGACCGAGAAAATGGTCAAATTATATATTGAATCAACTAAGAAACTAACAAATAGGCTTCTCAAAGGAATGCCAAGGAAAGACTAGGGTCAAGGTTTTGTCCTAAGGAGACTAGGAATAATAGGACTTATACCTATAGGAGAAAATTAATACTTTTATCATGTATCTCTCGTAAGAGAATAAGTTAGGGTTTTGTGGAATTTTAAAACCCTAGTGCTACATAATGTTCTTGTTATTGAGAAGATAAAGGGAGTTGATCTTGTACAAATGTGGGATACAAATATAGGTTCCAAAAAGGGACTTAACATTGTGTATGCTACCATGTTGATGATCTATAATGGAGTGAGCTATTGGATAATGTTATCTTATGGTTTCCATCGCTAGGGTTTGAAGAGCCCAACTTCTAACAACCCTTGATAAGATATTGGTAGGTGTATGTACTTCATATTCTAAATATATATGAAGTGTTTGGGCTGTCCAAATGTCATGTACTTTCATAATTGAATTTAAGCTTAAGTCATCTTCATAATTGAGTAATTATAGTACTAGTTATGGAGGTTAATTTGACACAACATTGAGTTGAGATTGTTAACTGATTTACATTTATGTAGAAGATAAATGAGAAAAATTATTTCTATAATAAATTATTGTAATATGCCATTTTTTAGGTCATAATATTTTCAAGTGACCACTATTTGAGTGTGGATTGTCATTGGATTTAGATGTATATAATTCAAGAGGTAGTCCATGCATTGTTGGTTTTGAGTTCGAATATGGATATCCACAAGATTCATGCAAATAATTGAGTGATATATCGATGGTGTAGAGATACATGGTTGATTAGCAAGCAATGATACTTGAGAATCATTAATTTCTTATGGATTTAGCACATAGAAATATTTTCCACCATAATATATTCCTTAATGCATAATGCAAGTATTTATAATCACATTAGAAAAAAATCAAGGGATTAATACACATAAAATCCATACACTTTGGAATTCAAAAACTTTGAAATTCATATATTCATCAACATAAAATGCAAAAACAATGAGATTCATAAAAAGAGTGCCATGAAATATATATATATTCAACATCATCTAAATTGTTGAGTTTTTACAAAATGGCAACTCGTGCCCAATATACAAAGTGACAACACATGCCCTAACATAAGAAACCATCTATATGGTAGCCTAGATACAAAATGGCAATAGTTGGTCAATCATTGACCACTGCCACCCTTTCCACCCTCAATAGCATCCTAGAAATCAATCTTTATTCTCTTGCTCGCGGAAGCACCTTGAGAGGTTTTAGGCTTGGGCGTTCTTCGATGCTCTAGAGACTACACAAAGAATAAACACTGTTATAATTTTTTTTCCTCAATGAATTAATAAACATACAAAATGATGCTTTGTAATTTAACCTAAGACAACTCACCACATATGCTACTATTAATCATGAGGGTGTTACCCTCCTCTGCAACCCCAATCTCTCAAAGATGCCATCTTGCATCACTTACAAGGATCAAGTCAAGAAAATTAAACAAATATGCATAAAATGAAATTCATGAAACATAAAAAATTATCATCAATGCATTATCTCATCATGAATATCTCAGGCTTCGATGGAGATTCATTGACAGGTGGAGCACTAGGTTGTACATCCTTCTCCGAGACAACCTCTACTATGGTAGTCTCAGTTGATGGGGTCGATGGAAATGCTGAGTGTGGGTCACGATGGACCCCCACAGGCTATACAAGTGATTGCAACTCCCTAGGCCTAGAGAAAGGTAACCTATAAGCAACTCCCTAGGCCTGGAGAAAGGTAACCTATAAGCAAATTTCAGGTTCTCAATGAGTGGAATAGTATTATAGCTAGAAAAAATATCCACAACCTGCATACATATTAATAAAATTGAACTATTAGTACCAACTAGTAAAATTCAAAAACATAAACACAAAATATTTGAGAATTATATGATATTTAACTCTACACATAATACCTGTGATGCAAGTGACCTACCCATCCTAGATGGGCATTCCCTGACATTGCTTAGTCCCAACTCCTGAACATTAAAAATTTGAGGATTACATAAAATAAATAAATGACTATGGTGAATTTATCATATGTGACACAAACCTGTGTGTGGGGTGAACCCAATGAACAAGCTTTATTTACCGTCACATCAATGGTGGGGCTAGGCACTGATGCATCCATCAACGTAGAGGGTCTACTTCTAGGATGTAACAACTGAAAAACAACATACAATAAAATATCAATATAAATACACACAATACAAAATAAATATATAACGATGAAGAACATAAATAGGGTTACGATACTAACCTCCTCCATTAAGCTATGTTGCCCAATGGTATCTATAGGCCCATAACATGTCTTCCTACAGCTCAAGCATCAGTGAGGTTCACATGGACGACTTATATGTCCATGTTCCCTCTCCTCATTGTAATATTCCTTGCATGTTGAACCTCCAACCCCTCTATCAATGTCACTGGCCAAAACCTCCTACCCAGATAGTGCAACAAAGATATTGTGTTACACTAGGCTATGAGTCAATGATGAAATGGCTAGATTTACCTATTACAATCTCTCTAAAACATGATGATGATGGGTAGGGGTTCATGCCTTTTCCTAGGGGGATGAGGACCTAACACAGGGTCGTGCCTGACATGCTCTCGATCTTGTGTGGACCCTATACCCACCCCCTAGAAGCCAATAATGTCAAATTAGTTTCCATGGTTACCCAAAATAAACTTATCCCATAATTTTCTCAAAAAATATAAGTGCATCTCCTTGTTATTGCAAGGAGGTTTATAAAAAACCATATACCACCTATCCATCCAATTTTGACTAATTTGGAGATGTATGCACCAATCAATGGAGATGCATTTCTTGTTCAATGGTAGTTATTTTCTAGTTCTAGGATCCCTAAAAATAGACAATATTTGTGGTTTTGAAATGCCCAGGTCTTTGAATTGGTTTCTGTCTAAACTAGTGTTGTAGTACTCATACATTCTTTCCCTATAACAAGAAATTGAGGTCAATTTCCCTTGGGAACTTGCAATGGAATTTACAATGATGTCCAAAGAAGTGGCCAAGTAGACTCAGCTAGGTCCTCTAGTGTCCCTTAATTGTTCCTCAAGGGTTCGTAATATAGCTAACCCCTCATCAATTTGAGTGTTTACATAGGGTGGTTGTGGTGGGTTGGGGTTTTTATCTTCTTGGTTTTACTCTGAGTGGTTTTCATTGTCTCAGGGTTCCATTTTATTATATTTGTTGCAATTTAAAAGACATGACATCTAAATTAGGTTGGATTTTTAATTAAAAAACAAAATTACATTTTTATTTTTTAATTTAGATTCTTGGAAGCAAAATACTAAATTGGAAATGACTAAATTGGGTTAAAAATAAGATAAATCAAACATACTCGAAAATGGTGGCAATATCCTTCCTCTTTAGGTCCTCTCTAGCTCCCTCTATTCTCTCAATGAGAGTAGAAACTCACGACCTCTTAAATTTTTTTATTAGTAGGAATGCATGCGTGTTCGTTCTTAAGAACGCGTACACCTAAAGGTTTAGGAATGCGTGTGAGTGCGTTCCTGCTTCATGGATTGCCACTTTTTCGGCCACCAATTTCTTGCACTCACCCTTATATGTATGTTTCTTTGGAATGATTTTGTTTAATAATAAATGAATTCAAAATATGTATCTTAATTTTTACTTCCATATATTTATGAAAATAAATTCAATTATATTATTATTAAAGTTTCATAATAATTCTAATAAAGTGCCATATATTTATGCATATGAATTTAATTATATAATTATTAGAGTTGCAAAATAATCTTAATAAAGCTTCTAGATTGATCCA
>ML777572.1:1339653-1355611 GCA_009831015.1 Picea engelmannii
TTTTGCAACCATATCCATGCAAATCTTATATAGGTTTAAGAATTATAATCAATATCTTTATTAGTCTCTGCTGAAGGTGTAGAGGGACTATATCGATCAATAATTCATTGACTTCATATTAATATGTCCTTTGACTATAAATTTTTGCATTATCTCTATTATTCGAACTATAGAACTAAAAACATTATTTTTTATATAATAAAGAAACCTTATATGTCATCATCTCATTGGAGAATCGATTTGAAGTCTTATTGCCAACTTTTCTATTCCCAATGTTTTAAATGTTTAGATATCCAAAGTTTTTGAGCATCGACGCTCTTTTTTTTTTTTTTAATTGAATGTTTACATACCGAAAGTTTTGAGCATCGAAGATCTTTTTTAATGTCTTTATTATTTCTATTTTTATTGAAATGTCTACATGTCAAAAGTTTTGAGCATTGACACTCTTTTTGAGGTACTTGAATAGGCCTGACATCTTAAATGTTTACATAGTGAGAGACCCTTAAACAGACCTGGTAGCTTAAATGTTTACATAGAACGAGGCCCTTAAATAGGTTGGACAACCTTAAATGTTTACTTAAATAGGTCTGTCAAAATACATTTTTCCTCAATTTTTTCCATACAATGTTGCAGTGAATTTGGACAATATTGTTGTCCACTGCCACTTGCATAGCCATCATATGTTTCATACTTATTCTATGCTTGGAATTCAATTTATTCATCATTGAAGATACCCATATTGCTTAGTGGTTCACTGGTTTCTTCTTGTTCGCTGGTTCATTGGTTCGTCGATTGTTGCTTGTTGTTGTTTAGTTCAACTTTGCAAGGTTGAGGTATTGCACGTATAGTTCGTCCTATTGGTGCTTGTTGTTTCCTTTTGTTTGCTTCAAATTTGCAGGGTTGGAGTCTTGCGCCTGCAGTTGGAGCTATTTTTTCACATTGCAGGGTTCAAGCCCTGCACCCACAATTGGACCTGCGATTCTATCATTCATCATTGACGAGTAAGTTTCAATACCATAGTTTCATTCATATTCATTTTGTTGTTTACTGTTTGCAGTTTAGAAGTAAGAATGTTTAAGTATTTCCACTCGCATGGTCATCATATGTTTCAGATTTCTTCTATGCTTAGAATGCAATTTAGTCATCATTGAAGATACATATATTTTTTACTAGTTCACTAGTTGCTGCTTGTTCGCTAGTTCATTGGTTCGTCAGTTGCTACTTGTTGTTATGTGGTTCAACTTTGCAAGGTTGAGGTCCTGCACCTACAGTTGGACCTATTGGTGCTTTCTGGTTTCTTTTGTTTGATTCAACTTTGCAAGGTTGGGGTCTTGCACCCACAATTGGAGTTGTTTTTTTACTTTGTAGTGTTGAAGTCCTGCACCGACAATTGAATCTGCGATTTTGTTGTTCATAATTGTCGAGTTGGTTTCGATACCACAATTTCATTCATATTTGTTCTTTGTTGTTTGATGTTTACGGTTTTCAAGTAACAATGTTTAAGTATTTCCACTCACATGGTCATCATATGTTTCATATTTCTTCTATGCTTGGAATATTGGTTGCTAATTGTCCATTGGTTCATTGGTTATTGCTTCTTGTTGTTTTGTTCAATTTTGTAGGGTTGAGGTCCTGCACCTGCATTTGGACCTGTTCATGCTTTCTCACTGGTTTCTTGCTTGTTTCTTTCTTTTGTTTTCTTCGACTTTGCAAGTTTGGGGTCCTGCACTGGCAACTGGAGCTGTTTTTTTCACTTTCCGGGGTTCAAGTCCTGCACCCGTGATTGGAGCTACGGTTCTATCGTTCATCATTGACGAGTAAGTTTCAATACCATACTCTCATTTGTATTCATTGTTTTCATTTTGCAAGTAAGAATGTTTAGTTATTTATTCATCCTTCTTATCCTGTAGACTTTCCATAGAGGTTGGCATATATTTTTCTCCTGCTCTTAAATTTTCCTCCGATTTTTTCCCCAAGCTCTGCACCATGTGCATGCCAATGTCGTCTA
This sequence comes from Picea engelmannii, assembly GCA_009831015.1. NCBI lineage: Eukaryota > Viridiplantae > Streptophyta > Pinopsida > Pinales > Pinaceae > Picea > Picea engelmannii. Next base: position 1,341,662 of record ML777572.1, read on the forward strand.
CACAACTCCGACTGTCATTTTTTATAGAATTGCAAATCCCAGTCCTTTTCTATATGTGATGAAGTGGAAATCTAACACATGAATTGAATAAGGAATTATTCAGCCTTTGCACCTTGGAATCGATGATATTCCCATATTTCCCGGGAATGAGTACTTGCCTATCCTGTATGGGAATCGAACCTGTGTCATTTGCATGAAAAATATGATGTCAATCTTCTTGCCTTTGCAGGATGTTCTTGTAGAATAAAATTGTAGGTAGGTGTAGAAGGGCTAGGTATGGTACAACGGTGGCTAGGTTGTGACAAAATTGGCATATCTTTCCCTCCTGCTCTTAAATTTTGCTCCATTTTTTTCTCCAAACTCTGAACCATACCTACATGCCTTTGCAAAATGTTCTTGTAGAAGGAAAAAAATGATGAGATGGTGCTAGCAAGATTAGTTTTTCGTGGATTTCAAATTGCAATATTCAATCTCTATGCCACTCCGCGTGCAACATTGCTAACATAATGAATGTTTTTTCAAATGCATTACACCATTTACATCTGAATGAAACCATTATCATTCTAGGATACTTCAGTGTTGACATGCTACAAAATAGTTCCATAACAAAAGAATTGGAAAACTACATGTGAATTTACAATGTCCACTTTCGTTTGGTTAAGATAAAACATGTACAAAACACACTTATTGACCATATTTGGTGAAATGTGACCATATCACAATACAACCTCTTCATCTTATACACAGACTGGTTTGACCACGATACAATTTGTCTTGTACTTGAATTATGAAATATACATCAAACATATTACAAAATTATATTTCCATGTCTCAAAGCATATCTGGATACTTTGTTGCACAAAACAAAATCATTTAGCTAGGACCATACAACTTCTTAATATTTTCTGGATTGTAATATATTTTGTCCAGGAAAAAATCTATATAACCACAACCATGGATCAAAAGAAACAAAGGTTCATGCTTCTAACTCTTTTTTATTCTATTCCTTTGACTCTCATTTAATGTATGTACATATTAGTTGTTTTCCCTTACATACTAGCTTACATTCATGTTCATTGTATTTTGTGCATTCCCACATTGAAAAAAACAAAATAACTGGAGGAGACAAAGGAATCTTAACCACAAATGTAGAAGAGGAGATACAAAGGTGCATGCTTTTAGTCTTATTTCATATTCCATTGGTTTTTATTTCATTTATTGTCTGTATATTTGTTCTACTTCTTTGCACCTAATTTATTGTATGTAGATACTGCGTATCTTCCTACATACTAACTTATCTTCACGTCAATTGTATTCTCTGTGCTGCTACATTGAAATAAATAGAACTGTATTTATTTTTTTACATGTCTTTCTACATACCAACTTACCTTCATGTCCATAGTATTTTCTGCATTGCTACATTGAAAGAAACATATTAGTTGGAAAAGAGGATGAAATATTATATGCCACAACAAAGGAAGATGAAGTACAATCTTCGAAAAGGTATACCAATTGTGATAGTAAATCAAACACACAAATCGAGTAGGTGGATAAAATATTGGACTAGAAAACGATGATTTCGAAATAATTGACCTTTTTTTAGACTTCTCGCTTCCAAAAATTTCCCTCCCCTTTTCTATTTTCCCACTCTCTATTATGTCTTTTTTCCACTCTTCTATACTTAACTGAATTCCCCTTTCTTTTTCCCCTCTACTTTCGCTTTCTGGTTTCTTTGCTTAGTCATTTTTCTGAAAATGTCTAGGTGCCTAGGTTGGCAGACTCATGGGTTCACATTTATACTCATGCTTCTATATCATGAGTCCGAACGATGACTTCGTCATTCCATACTTATCCACTTTTTTCGATCGCAGGTTCCCAAGCTGGAAGGCTCAAAATTGTGCTTCTATTGTTTTGTGTCCTCCAAACAACACCTAGAGTTTTGTGATATACAAATTGACAGCCGAACTCTCGGGCTGGCGGGCTCAATATTGTGCTTATATTCTTCCGTGACCTGCAAACATGGATGATTTTAAGGATGAAAATTTGTTTTAAAATGTAGAAGCCTTGGTGAATATTACTAATCTTTCATATGCCAACTATAAATGTTTGGTGATATATTTGTAAAAACATTCAAATTTATAAGGATTTTATATAGTTTTTATAAAATTTTGGAAATTTTTAAGGTAAAATAATTTTATCCTATAGAATTTGGGTGAATCATTTTTAAAATAGAGAATCTCGTTTTTGGAAAAACCATGGAAAATTAGCCCATGAGAAAAATTTAGCCCCTAAAATCATTCATGCCTGCAAACAGCTTCGGGGGTTCCTCGATATACAGATTGTCCGTCGGACTCCACCATCATACCTTTTTCTGTGTTACAAGTTTTTGCAGTAAAAATTTCTGAGGCATACAATTTGACCATCGGGTCCTCATGTTTCCTGAGTATCCCTTGACACCTTGTTTCATATTCCATCTCCTTCAAGCCTATATGTGACATACATAATGATTATGGACAATATAAAATGCATATGCTTACTTAGTCATTATGATGTTCATGTACACATGCTTGCATCATAAGAAGTTGGACGACTGACATGGGCATGTGCAGTCAATCATCGTAAACATCAACATAATGACAATTCCAAAGGTAAAGATTCATACATTCTTCTCTTTCTGTGTTTACCAAACAAATATCCTGAGTTGTTTGTTCATCTATTCCATGATAAACATGTTGATGTCATTTGCAACACATACTTTGCAGTTCACAAGAAGTATCGACGAGCGCAAGTGAAATGCCCAACACAGTGCAAGTTCCACTAACTAAGATGTCTTGATACAAAACTATGACCTGCATACTTCATCCAAGTTGTGCGTCTACTTGTAAATTTATGCCAAAAAAAAGAGAACAAAAAAATAATGTATACTACCATTCACATTACTTTTTCTGTTCAAAACATGTCGCCAGGTCTAAACTTATAACACCCAATATATTATCGATAGAAGGCTTGAACAAATGTCGAACTGGACAAGTTTTCATCAGGGACATAATGGTCATGTATAGAACCTACTTAGACAAGGAAAACAAAACTATATGCAATGTGTGTGCTGACATGTTAGAAACAAAAGCCATGATGACAATCACACTGACTATCCCTACACAACTTGTCCAAAAACATGTAGAAAACATATTTCTAAGTAATGGGATATCCATTAATTTTAATATATTTCCGAAAACAATATATGACCATGGTGATTGTGATCAGATTATATCGCTCAACCAAACAAGTATTGTGGAAAAAATTCCCACGATTTGTTCATAATATCATTTCGTACCGGACACAACAATCAACCAACTTGCACAGAGCAACGACACTTACCCAATCAGAACCATTGGTGCATCCCTCATACTCGTGATAACACTTGGCTCGCAACACATTCTCCATATAAAATATGGAGAGTTAGACAATGACAAGGCAATGGTAAAGTTCTCCATATCCACTTTTGTCTTTTACTTTCACATGTTCATATATCTCAGTTATGTTACAAAACTATTACATTGTTCCATGTTGCAGTTGCAATTGTTTGACACCTATTCAAATTTGTTTTCCTCAATGGAACAACAATTGCATAAAGGGAAATTTCCACTTATGCTCTTAAAAAATATAACAAATAAAAGAGATGTTAAAGAAATGATCTTTCACACAACCCAAGAAACATTTGTAACAGAATTGTGAACAAACATAGTACAAGATCTCAAGAAACTAACTAGCTCGACAAATGTTGTGCATATACATCTACAATTCCATCCACACTTTGCTCATAAAATTTTCCATGAACAATTTTCTGCAGCTTTTTTGTTGTACAATTGTATATTATATTGTTCAATATATTAACTACTATGCTCACGTGCACAAGATGAGGGTGTTTTGGTTGTAGCGAATGTGTACTCGACCCCCTTCGAGCCTGTATGTGTCAAATGAAACTCTCCTTCTTCTGCCTCTACTTTCATAAATAATGGCACATTTGATTGCCTATGATGCAGTAAAAAATTCCCTTACATATATAGACATTGCCTCAATGATGCCATTAGAACCATCAACAACACTATTGTACATTATACAATTAGACAACCTATGTTACAGGATGTGCTTCCTAGATTAGCAGAATTGCCATATGAATTATACCTACATAAAAAGGAAAACAATGTCTACATGCTACGCGAATTTCGGGTCGATAACAAATTTATATTAAATGAGGACAATGCCATACTACATATCAGCTGAACCAAATAAAAAAAAAATCATATCAAGCGTTGGAAGGAAACAAAACAATCTCATGTGTATCTGTCCATGCTACCCAATGAGGATATGAATAGAGTTTTGCAGTGCCATGGCAAATTGAAATGGAAGCGCATAAGATTGTTCAGTCTAGGAATGACAAGAATGAGGACAAACCTCATACAAAGTATCCAACTATGAATAAACCAGGTCCATCCTTTGAGCCGTCAAAATGGATTTCTCCTCTGAACGGAACCGTAGCCATGAAAATATTATATAGGGTTAATAATTATAATCAATATCTTTATTATTTTAATTACATCCTCGTTATTCATAATGAGTCACTAGAGGTTCTAAACTAGGTGCTATCTCTAAAATTCTCTTTACTGAGCTTATTTGGTGGCTTAAGTCTTTATGGATAACCCATAATATCTAGAAGCAACTTGCTATGACCAAAGTTTTTGGTTTTCATCCAAAAACTATCATTTGAGACACAAGATCTATATTTGGTGCACAAAACCTTGAATTGGTGTTCATATCTCTTTTATAGATCAAATATTTTATTTTTGGGCATTTGTTTTTATTGTTTGAGGTTTTATGTGCATCCCATGAACCATAGAAGAAAGTGTTAGAGCCTTAGTCCCTAATTTTTAGTCTCATATAATATCATTGATCTAGGTAGATATTGGTGGTTTCGCACCTCTTCCACTGACTCAATGCTTCTCTATCTTCTTGGCAGTTTTTCTACAGTTTTTTGGGTCCCAAACTTCCGGGGTCGTTTTGAGGCTCTAAACAATGTTTTTTGGACATTTGGGGGGGGAAATTTTCCATTATGTTCCCTATCCACAGCCAAAAATTGTAATCCTTAGATAGTTCTTTCCAATGAGATATTGTGCACCCCAAACATAGGTCATATAAAAAATTTGCATCCCTAGGAAGCTTGTGTATCAACTAACCATCTCGGGGCCCATGATACTTTTGGTGTTTCATCTTCCAGGGTTAGGGTTTTGATGTTTAGGTTTTTTTCCTTTTAGGATTCATGATATAAGTCCCTTTTCAACCTCTTTGTAATTATCTTTTTGCCAATGAGTGTAGTCGAAATCGCTTCTCTTCAGAGATAAGCTACCACCATTCTAACTAGTTTGCATTCTCCAATATTCTGCCATTTTATTCATTAATATTTGGAATTCATGGTATTGTTTTACTCTCTGTTATATTTGATGTGTGTGTTCTATTTCGTTATCAATATAATATGGATCAGTGGTATTAGATTTTTTTTTTTCGTTATTTCTCGGTGCATGTCCATGATGAGGTGAAGATATAGGGAGTTGGGTATTGAGCTAGTTTCACTTGGGGATGAATTCTCTCTCCATCCCAATAATCCTCCCATGGTGGAAGAAAAGAGGAATGATAGAGTAGGATATCCTCTCAAGATGTTGCTCGAGTAATCCCTCACGCGATAGAGGAACAAGATAATGAACAACTTAGCCTAGATACGTCGTCGATGGGTGATGCACCTTCAACATGAAGCCATTTCGAAGGTGTGACACCATTCAAGGTACAAGTTAAATTTTATATCCATTTATTTGAAGGCCAAATAGATGAAGATGTTTTGGAAAAATACTTGAATCTTTTAGGGGGTTATTACTTCATTCAAAAATTTTCCAACACTGAAAAGATCACCTTTGTGCTCCTTAAAGCCCTCCCCCACGCCAAATATTGGTGGGAGAGTTACTGGGGGATATACAATGAAGACAATTCTATGACATTTAGGAAAGGACCCACTTAGGTAGCCTTTGTTGATTCCCTCAAGGAGGAATTATACCATATTGGAAACTATGATGACCACTACACGAGATGGATGACTCTGTGTCAAGAGAGACACTAGATGGTGATGGAGTACACCAACATATTCCATACCTTTTGCCCATAGTTTGGTATCAGAGACTCCGGATAGAAATTGGTTTTGAATTATCACAGTGTCCTACATAGGTACACACAAACAAAGATAGATTTCTTCGACATCTCCTCATTGGGTGTCGCTTATCGATATGCTATCAAAATCGAGCATAAATTTAAAAAGTGGAATAAGCAGGAGTTCGGGTCTATAAAACCATAACAAAAAAAGTATGGTAAAGGAAACCCTAAATCACAAAACAAGGGACAAAGCAAGGCAATACAACCTCAAGACAATCAGTCCAAGACGTAGGAAAAGAAAGGTAATAAGAAGATGAAGAAGGACATTGGAAAGTGATGTCAGTTCCACAAAAGCCCCTAGAAAAACATTGATGAATGTTGATCAAAAATGTCATTGTTGGCTAAGATTAAAGAAAAGGAGTCATACCTTGACTTAGAATCTGATTCAAAACATGGAAAGTTGTGGATCATCTATGTATAACCTAGTGCTACCATTTCAGCCACAAAGGTCCAACCTGACAAGTTGAAGGATATTGAGGAGGGGGAGTGCCTCTTCCATTCACAAATGTGGGTAAAGGGGACCCCACTCCATTTCATTATTGACAGTGGGAGCTAGAAGAACTTGATATTAGTTGAGGTCATCAAGAGACTGAATTTGTTGGCAATGCCACACCCTCAACCATACAACATCAGTTGGTTGAGCCAGGGATGAGACCTTCACATTAGCTAGAAGTCTTTCCTATCCTGCATCATCAAGCCCTACAAAGATGAGGTACTGTGTGATGTTTCCCTACTTGAAGTTTGTGATGTTCTCTTAGGACAACCTTATATGTGGAAAATTCATGTTTTTTATGAATCCTGACCTTGTAGATTCATTGTTACTTTCGAAGGTTATCCCTATAGGATACCATAGGTAGTTCCAACTACTGAAATTTCATTGATCTCAAAAAAACTGTGCCAGAAGGTAATCTCTCATACTGCAAATATTGTCCTCTTCATGGTCTGGTCAGAAGATGAATCAAAGGTCACTGCGACTGCCACAAACTCTCCATAGGATCTCTTTACATAGTAGAAGAAAGTGGACAAGATTGTATCACTTGGAATATAGAGATATCTTCACTTCACCCACAGCGTTGCCTCTACATTATCAAGTCAAACATTCCATTGAATTGATACCTGGTGTTCCCTTACCCAATTGTCCAATATACACGAGCTCCCTTATGGAGAATAAAGATATAAAACATCAGATTCATGAGCTCATCTACAAGGGCCACATTCGACCAAGCTCCTCACCTTGTGGGAGCCCAATTTTGTTGGTATATAAGAAGAATGGGACATGGTGACTTTGTATTGATTATAGAGCCCCGAACAATGTCACTATCAATAATTGATACATTATCCCCTAGATTGACGATTTTCTTGACCAACTTAAGAGTTCCAAGTTATATATTAAAATTGATCTGAATTCCAACTACCACCAGGTTTCGATAGAATAGACCAATGTATGGAAAATGACCTTCAAATCTAAAGAAGGCCTTTTCAAATGGTTTTTCATTCCTTTTGGCTTGATTAATGCTCTAGTGACCTTCATGAGGATGATGGATGATATCTTGTGGTTGTTCACAAAATATTTTGTGGTCGTATATTTGGATGACATCCTCATATTCAACCATACATGGGAAGAACATCTTCAAAACATCCAATAGGTCCTAAGAACCCCACAACAACACAATATATATGATAATATGAAGAAATTATCATTCAACATGCAAAAAATTCAATACTTGGGATACATCGTGGATGAATATGGGGTGCATGTGGACCCAACCAAGATCCAATTCATTTGTGACTAGCCATCCTTGAAGAATATGAAAAATCTTTGTAGCTTCTTGGGACCTGCCAACTTCTATCTTAGGTTTGTGTTGGGATTATCTCATATCCCTTGGCCCTTAAGTAAAGTGACCAAGGGTGGAGCTAAAGCCAAGTTTTTCTAGTTCAAGTCACAACATAAAGAATTTCGAGATCTAAAACATTGCCTTTTCTCTGCACTAGTCCTCACACTGCCATACCTAGAACAACCATTTTAGATTGTTATATATGCATCTGATTATACCATCGGTGCAATCCTTACTCAATAGGGACATATGGTGGCTTATCATAGTGAAAAACCATGTGATGTTGTCTGCAGATACCCCACCTACAAAAAATATATGTACTCCATTATGTAGGAATAATGAAAGTGGAAGCATTACATTATGGGAAAGGAAATGATCATCCACATTGATCACATGCCTATGCAATTCATGAAAACAAAAGGAAAGTTATAGAATGGCCTCCATTAGAAGTGGTCCACATACCTGCAGGAATTCCACTTGAACATCAAGTACAAGAAGGGAAGCACCAACCATGTTGCAAACTTCCTTAGTCAACTCCCAGTTGTGGTGCTAACCACAACTATTAACTCTTGTGGGCATGAGACCTCTGGGTGGACAAAATTATACAACAATAAATATGATTTTTCTACTACCTATTAGATATTGAGCATAGAAAAACCAATTATAAACTTTCATCTCCAGGATGGACTACTATTCCATCTTGGCCATTTCTGTGTTCCTTCAAGTGAGCATGCAAAGCTAATTCGAGAAGCTCATTATAGTTCAGTGGCAAGACACTTTGGCGTGGAAAAAATAATGGTAGTATACAAAACCATTTTCATTGGTCGAAGATTCAACAAGATTTCATCAAGTATATTTGATCTTGCATTACCTATGACATTTCCAAACTCGCCATTAAGAAACAGGGGATATACACCCTTGTCCCTACTCATGATATGCCTTGTGAGTCCATATACATGGATTGCATTTATGGTCTACCTTGAAACAATCATGGTAATGAATTTGTATACATGGCCATTGATTGATTCTCTAAGATGGTATTTTTGACACCCTACAAGAAGAGTATCACAACCGAGGCCATTACTAAGCTCTTCTTCAAGCGTGTTTGGTTTCATTTCGAGAAACCACAAAATATTATTTCAGATAATGATAGCATGTTATTGAATACATTTTGGTCTATTATATATTCATTCATGGACACCAAGATCACCAAATCTATTGATGTTTGGTAGCATCATACAGGTACTTCCACATAGGCATGTGCTTTGCATGTGGAAGTTGTCGAAAACATTCTAGTCTTGAGTTTAATTTAGTTAGAAGGATTTGATTAAAGTAAAAATATATTTATTAGTGAATTGAGTTATTTAAGGACATGCTTAGCATGCATCATGTAATCTAAATCTTAAGTGGGTGTGAGAAGTAATATCAACCATAAATCACTTTGAAGATTAGAAATAGATTATAACTCATGATTATAAAAATAAGGCTAGGTTGAAGGGAAATCTCGATAGTGTTAGAAAGTAATGGATGTGCTCATTTAACCATAGACAATATAACAATATTGTCACCCAACCATAGGACGAAGCCACCCCCGAGCACCCTGACCTTGACAGAGAATGATTCCGGAAGAAAACCAATAGACAACCATGGAAAATGCATAAAGATAACCAAGACTAATCAGAAATTCCAACCACAACCAATAAAAAGTCTAAGCCTAAACCATGAATACATATTGTAGCAACTGTCAGTTGCAGCTGCTCCCCAAACTTATGCACTTGCCCAGTTTCTGCAGTGTGCACTTCTTCCTAGCTGAAATTTCAAGATGTATGGTACAAAATGAGGTCTGGATACTTGTATTTATACTGTTTTCTTGAGATTTCTAGTACGATTTATCATTTTGGATGATAAATACTTAATATTCATTATTTCCTTGAGCTAACTTGTCTTCTAGGGTTAGGTTTAATGCTTTATGGTTTCTTCTTTCTTCCTAAAATATTATATTCTCATCAGGGTTACATGTGGAGGTAAATACCTCCCGCAACTACCATAATATCAACACTCCCTCCTATCTACGGAGGTATTGAAGGTAATGTTCTTGAGAACAAACATACCATTCAACTAATAACATCATCATATTCGTATAGACTATCTCATGATTATATCACGAGCACCATCATCACTATCATCTGATAGCATCAACTGCATCATATCTCGAAGCCATACTCTATCCAAGTAGTTAAGCATGATGCTGGATAAGTCACTCACTCCACATAGTGATAAAAGGATCATTCTTTTAATCTGGACATATGTCCTAGAAGAATGACTATCTCAACAAATGTTAAAAGGCTACACCATGGATTATAGAGACCATTCCAATAGGAATGTAAATCTAGAACTATTTTCTAATCAAGTTATAGAGATCTATATCAACCTGTATTCCTTAGAAAATATCAGTCTCGAACCATTTTCCTAATTGGGCCACAATCTATGCCTTAGGAAAATACTAGTCCATGACATGTCAACAAACTGTCAACCTGGACCATTTTCCACAGAGAGAATACTTGTCCACCGACAATATGTTCTATGTGGACCATTCTCTTTCTAGAGAATGTATGTCCACAAGTACACTGACTATCCATCTAGTTGATAACAATTTTCAACACTACTGATAGTCTACATGGAAATCAGAACAATGTCATTCAATAGACCACAACTTTGTCGATAGTAGTATATAACTACAATACATTGCTACACTACCACACCAAGTAGCACACAACTACTTAATCAGTGACACATAGTCACAACCAGTGGAACACATCCACCACAGTAGCATACAACTATTGTCCAGAGACATACAGTCTCCATAGCAATCATATCATATGATATCAACTTGCACAGAAAAATAATATCATGATATAAGCTAAGTCATCTAGGCCATTCTTCCACTCACATTTGTGAGATCTAGAAGATAATCTACCCTCGGAAAGTAAAACATAAAACATGAGCTATCTGGACTATTCTTCTCAAGCATAGAAGAATAATTGTCATGATTTCTGATCAACATGGACCATTCACCTATCTGTGCCATTCCTCTGGCACTAAACAAAGTGAAACCTAGAGAGAATGAGTCTTCCCTAGGGAATGCCTATCCCTGTTTGTTGAACTTGGACCATTCAACTAACTAGGCCATTCCTCTGGCACTAAACAAAGTGCAACTTGGAGAGAATGAGTCTTCCCTAGGGAATGACTGTCCTGCACCAAACTCTAAAACAAACCATTCTTCGAAACTGCTCATAACTGCGAACTTCAAAAGAATGACTGCCCGATGAGGTGGACCATTCTACTTGACCACTAATGAGAGTGACTGTCAAGAAGAAAGATTTTCCTAGACCATTCCCCCACACTAGCCATAAGGGGAATCACTTTCTATGGTACATCAACAATCTATCAAACCATTTTCATTATGAAAATGTCCATCCGATCTGGACCATTTTCCAAATTGGAAAAATGCTTGTCCATAAAAAATCTCAAACCACTTTCCCAACTGGAAAGGAACTTCTCATCCTAGACCATTTTTCGAATTGAAAAATGATTGTCCATAAATCAATAGCACACCAGTGCTCCCTCCCAACCTATGAGTGATCTCTTCCCTTTTCAATAAGGAAGTTGTCTCCACGAGCTCCATCTTGTTTCTTGAATATGCAAACTTTTTCATCTTGGACAGAGGCTTTACCAAAATATCTGCTATCTGCTCATCTGTGGAGATATATATTGGAGAACCACTTCTCTTTTTTTTTGGAATTCATCACGGAGAATGTAATGCTTGATTTCAATGTACTTCGATTTGTCTAGAACACTATTTTTCTCTGAAGGCTTCATATAGCTCTGATCATTACAGTATATCATGGTTGGATTCAACACTTTTGTTTCTTTCTAGCTCATGACATCGTGGAAAGGCTCAAACTAAAACATATCCAAATGACACTTCTTCTGTCATCATGAGAGTGCATCATGGATTAGAAATCTATCATCCTGAACTTCTAAGTAACCATTATGAATTTTTTCATAGAAATTTTTCACCATGCTTCTATTGTGCATGAGAGGCTTTGCACCAGGTTGTTTGAATCCATACAAGATCTTCTTCCATCTGCATACAAGGGTCTATTTCTGGTATAGCTCAAAACCTTGAGGTTTCTCTACATACGCTTCTTTGTTCAATTACTTTGTTGAGGAGAGCAGTCCTTCCATTCATCTGATCTAAAATCCAACACATGGATAATGCAAGAGATATAATGGCTCAGGTAGAGGTATGTATGGTTACTGGAACAAGCTATGATCATAGTCTTTTTCCCTCCATCTGGGAGAACCTTTAGTTCTGGATCTCACAATGCTTCCATCCATAAGTCTTCCATACTCTTTTCTTCATCACAACTTCCATTTCTTTTGCTTGATTGTTTCTAGTGGTTTTAGACCAAGATGGTGGTCTTGTGATTCTTCATGTAATGACTGGTTGTTCTGGCTTTTTATTTCTCACTTGGAATCTTTATGTTCTTCTTCATGTTTCTCTTTAGATATTGGGTCCATGGAGGTTTTTATAGATTCCATGACCTAAAGATTCCGACTTCTTTCTTTCATCATAGGATCATGGATGTGGATGGTCAACCATGGATACTTTAAGGCTTCTTTTTGAAGAAAAACTTCTTCTAAAGTTAAAATGAACACATGCTTCTTTTCATGCTTCCTACCATTGATGGGAACATGGATAATACTACATAATTATCAATGGATCATATTGTTTAGGATTATCTCCCTCCTAATCCTTGCTTCATGCATGAATGCATGCTCTTATTTTGGAATTATATAATCGACTCCCTCCATATAATAGAGTCCATGCTTCCATATACATCTTTATTTCCTTCTGCAAAATGTCACAAGTCTTTTTCTAATTTCCTCTTGAATGCTGACTTCTTTCTGTTTTTACTTCTTCTAGGTTTCTTCATGTTTGATTCTGATTTCGACTTATCTTGCAACTATTACTTATGTTAATAGATTTCACATGAATTGTTACCAAGGGTTGTCGATGTACTTCATCTTTTCATGTGTATTGCTTGACTTGTAGTCATCGTGATAGCAATCCTTATCTTGTTATTATTCTATTTTTTCTCTTTGAACATCTTATCTTCTAAGAAATATATATGCAAGATATGTACAGAAACTATGTAAATATGACAAGTACAAGAATTATGAAGAATATTGTTACCTTGCCTTAGAAGAAGAATTATGTTTTGTCCTGCTTGACCTTGTTTCAGGGTTCCCTTTCTTCGGCAATTGATGCTTCGTGTGTTTCCTTCCTTTTCTTTAACTCAGGACAATGATTCTTGTAGTGACCATATTTTCAAAAACTAAAGCATTGTATTTTTGACATATCTTTCTCTGGATTTGGTTTCTTCCTAGAGCCAAACTTCTTTTTATTCCTGAAATTCTTGAACCTTGTTGTGAAGTCTTGATCATCGTATTTCTTTCTGGGTTTCTCTTTTGCACTAATCCTTGATTATTCTTGTGCATAACAAGTCCAAAATTCTTCAAATGTGGTATACTCCTTCCTTGTGTTCATTCTTGCGGAAAATGCATCCCTTGTATTGGGAAGACCATTGAGTACTATATTTACCAGTTCCTTCTCTGAAATGATCTCTTCAATAGCTTGTATTTGATCTATTAACTGAGAGATTCTCACAAAGTATGATGTTATGTTGTCATCATCATTCATTTTCATGTTACAGAGCTCCTTCTTCAAACTCATTACTTGTCCAATGTTTCTGATTGAGAAGAGTTTTGTTAGGGAATCATACATCTTCTTAGA